>CM040241.1:264062094-264326882 GCA_022545495.1 Chrysanthemum lavandulifolium
CCTCCTCCTTCACAACTCCCTCTTCCCCGATCTCGCCCGCTTTGCTCCATCCCCATCTCTACTCCTCAACCGCTCCTCTCAATCCTCTCCTCCATTCACTGCTGCTTCTCCTCCTTTCTCTCCACTGTCATTTCCTCTCACCTCCATTCACCTCTCTCTCCCTTTATACAAAGATTTTCCTTTCCTTTTCTTTTATGTTAACTAAAACACAAATCCTTTTCAAATATATATATATATATATATATATATATATATATATATATATATATATATTTTCGCATTTTTAGATCTTCTTCGTTATCATAACAAAGTTCTATTTTTTTTCTTTTTCTTTTTGTTTATTTATTTTGCACCTCTACAATCTCTCTCGGTAATATTTTCTTCTCACTGTTTCTAATCTTATTTATCTGTTAAGAATGATATCATCTTTGTCTCTATTTATCGAAAAGGATATAGGTTTATCCCGTATGTTGCAAAAGGATATTATATTGTTGCTGGTTAAAGATCAGTCTCCGCTATGTCTTCATCAACAATTTATTATTGCTTTAATGTTTTTAGCTTTTAATCCAATCTGAGTTTTCGCGATTTCGTCGCTCGGATTGCGGGGGAGTATTAGCTGATAGAATAGAGTAGGTGGCCCAAGCCCGGTTTGTGAGCTTAAGGTCCACTAGGGTTATTGTGTTTTCTATGTAATTGTCACTATGAATATTGATCAATAATAAACCTAAGACGGACGGGTTTCTATCATTCAACATTATTGTGGTATTATTATTATCTTGACATTAGAAAATAAATTTCGTGCCAATTTTATTATGGTGTCGATGCGCTGTGGTGCCCGGACTTCGGAAACACGAGATGACTTCGCTTTTGAGTTATAATGATCGAAAATAAATAACTCGCATATTCGGATATAAATAATAGCCGGAAATTGACGGATTGTCACAGATAGCGATTGAAGAAGTCGATATTGGCGTGACCCAATCTTCGATGCCATAAGGTCGAAGTTTCATCCATAGAGGTGAGACAAAGTTTATCTTTTGGTTCGTTTCCGCTTTTAATAACGTAGACGCCATATTTCCTAATACCTCTTCCTATAGTAATACCATTTTTCAAGATTTTACTACCGGTTTCACTAAAGAGAACGTTGCACATATTTGACCTATACTTAGTAGATTAAAGTTTAGGTTTTGTACGTGACATACGTCATTAATGGTTAGGGATTGTGAGAGATTGTACCTTTTCCGATGATTTTGCTTTTACTATTTGTTGAACACCACATTTCCTCCGTTAAAGGATTCGTATGTGGAGAACAATGTTTTATTACCGGTCATATACCTTGTGCACCCACTATCCTTGATCCATTCGTCCGAATGCAACTCAACCTTTAGGCACACCTAAGATAACAAACAACTCAAAAGTTTGGTCCCCGTTTGTTTATGGGTCCATTGGTGTTATACAATTCATTCATATGAGGCATGTATGAAAATTGTGTAAAAGCATTCCAAGGTACGTAGTTTTGAAATGAAAACCATTTTGTGAGTTAAAATTCCAATTCATTTGATGATGGTTACTTCTATAAAAATATTATTTGACCTTTTATCGACTTGTTAGGTTTAGAAAATAATGGGTTTTGCTTTTCAATAAACTTTGACCTTGTTTTAAAGAGAGTGGTTGTTCGACATTCCTACAAAGAGTATTGGGTGGTTTCTTTTGTTAACGACAACAAATTCAGTTCTAGAAGAGATGGTTATTTTATCTTTACTATCTGCAGATGCCGGATCCTTTCTTTTCACTAGCCGGATCCTTTTCAAAGGATCCGCGGATCCGGAACATCACTAGTCGCTTTTTTCATTTGCTTTAACAAATTGTGTTTTTTTAACTTCGCTAGTTGACTCAATATGTTCTTGAATACCTAGACCCTTTTGATTATTACTTGTTTTTAACACTATCAAGTATTGTATCAAGGTAATTTGTGCTTAGTCTAGCAATTTTAGAATAAGGGTGATCAACCAAAGTTTGAAGTTCTACACAAAGCTTGAATTCACCACTTACTTCTTTTCTTTTCTAGTCTCTTTAATTTTTCTTTTAGTTCAAAAACTTCTTTTCTAAAGTTCCATTTTATTTTTCAAAAGTTTGTTTTGTTTATTACCTTGAGACTAATTTTGCAAAGCTTGTTATATTCTAGGTGTAATGAATCATCATCTAGAGATGAACTACTATAGTATAGGAAGTCGAACATACCTCGTTGGAGTCCTTGGCCATAAGACAAATTTCTCCTTCTTCTTCACACATTCCCCATGATCCGCTTACAAATGCCTTTTGTTCGTCAGCTTTAGGACATTCACCAATGAAGTGATTTGGATCCTCACTTCAAACATTTGCGCTCATCCTTCACTTTCATATCGTTTTGCTTTTCCGCAAACCTTTCTTTTCATCATTGGGTTGCTTGACATATTTTCCTTTCTTCGAAGGATTTCTTGAAGTCTCGTAACGCCATTGCATATTCTTCGCCTTCACTCTCCGAGGATGAGGTTTCTTCATCACTAGAGACTTTCTTGGATTTTAAAGCAAGAGATTTATATTTCTTTTCTTTTCCTTCGACACCTCAAGTCTTTGGCAAGTACGAGCTCGTAGACTTTTAAGTTGCCTATAAGTTCATCGAGTAAGGATCGACAAATCTTTGGATTCTTCAATGGCCGTTACCTTCGGTCTCCACTTTGATGGAAGCGCCCTTAGAAATCTCCTGATATGATTACGACTAGAAAAGACTCATCAAGTGCTTGTAGTGAAGTAATAATAATAAACTAGCAAATGCATTATCAATACTATCATCATCCAATATTGAAAATTATTCATATTGTTGAACAAATAAATAAATTTTGTTATTTTTCACTTTTTGGTTTCCTTGGTGTGTTACAACCAAAGAGTTCTAAATTTCTTTAGCGGTTTTATGCATAGAGATTCTTTCAAATTCCTTTTTAGGTAAGGCATTGTATAAAACCATTTTTGCCTCACTATTTTTAGAAAGCTTTTTCTTTTGGTCGTCGGTGAGATGATCATGAGAAATATTTTCTTCTTTACAGGTTTTATCATCTTTTACAGTTGCTTTAAAATCACCTTTTACAGTTGCTTTAAAATCACCTTCAACAATAATATACCAAAGATCAATATCTTTAGATTTCACATAAGTTTCAAATCTATTTTTCCAATAAATAAAACTATTAGTTTCAAGTAGCGGATGTCGTTGCATGGATTGCCCTTCTTTATAGTTTTCAACATCCATTTTGATCGAAAAGTTTTTAAAATACAATTTACTTTAAGACTTTTTGAAAACCTTGCTCTTGA
Source organism: Chrysanthemum lavandulifolium (assembly GCA_022545495.1). Classification (NCBI taxonomy): domain Eukaryota; kingdom Viridiplantae; phylum Streptophyta; class Magnoliopsida; order Asterales; family Asteraceae; genus Chrysanthemum; species Chrysanthemum lavandulifolium. Next base: position 264,065,440 of record CM040241.1, read on the forward strand.
TGCCAATTGTGGAAAACTAGAAAGGGGAGTAAATAGTTTTACCAATTTTTATTTAGATTTCAAAAGTTTTAGATTCAATCTTTTGTGAATTCTTGTGGATGAATAGATAGTACCAAACAATAAATAAAGTAAGTAAATAATGAAAGTAAAGTAAGAGATAGAAAGTAGCAACACAAGTGATTTATACTCGTTTGGCTACAGGACACATTCATTGCCTACTCCACCCCCGAGTACCCCACTCGAGAGTTCAAGCACTATGTCAACAAGCTCCTTCAAATCGGTGGAGAAGCCTCACAACGTCGGTTACACTTTTTCCAGACAAAGCTAAATACCGAGTTCTTTCACGAGGTAGAACCAAACCTTTACACAACTATTACACAACAAATATGTGAAATAAGAAATACAAGATATGCTACTAAAATATTTTGGATGGGAAAATCAATCAAGGACCATTTGCTTGGATGACTTGTAGAGTAATGTGATATCGCTTTCGTGAAGGACATAATGGAGAATCACAACAAAAGATAGAATAACTACAAGAATGATCAAATGATCTGAGGTTTGGAGAGTGAGATAATATATGAGAGAGTTGTAAGAAGAACGGTGAGAAACAATGGAGAAATGGCTCACTATTTATAGACATTCTGCTACAGTAGGCGGTTCCATGATCCTCACCTAATGGATCCGACCGGTGTAAATTGAGGATCCAACCTCCGGGTCACCAATTCGAGATTTTGATATCAAACCGGGTTATGGGTTATGGACCATGGGTCATGGACTTTGGATCATGGATACCCAACAGGATACATTGTACCTAGTCAATGGGTCATGGGTCTTGGGTCATGGATCATTAATAATACCGAACATGATTTCATGCATGATGTCATGCAATGGGTCCTGGGTTATGGATTTAGCTCCATGGGTATGGGTCATGGGTCATGGTTATTACCCAACCTATTACATGTTTTATTACAACACATTTTTATTACAACATATATGAAATAACCAAATGTATATATTTTGCAAAACAACATGTATTCTTAGAATTATACTTATGATAACTTTATATTTTTTATCAATAAAATTTAACGAGATCGCTAAATATAAACAAACATTTTTACGGTTTATTTGTATTAACACAAGTGACCACAAAGAATTTAGCCTAACCTGGCTTTACTGATCATGATAACAATAACAAAATGAAATGTAAAGATAGACATACAACCTAGAATTGGATATAAGGATTGCACTACCCGCACTAGTGATCATTTATACCAATACCCAAAATTGTACTTCAACGTATACCACAATTATTCTTCAAACGCCTAATTCAATTGATGTTATTGACTGAGAAATGTTATAACAAGTGTAGAAGTAGTTGGAATCGGAGTTGTGTAGAATGTGGTGGATTGTGGTGTTATTTATAGGTTGTTTGTGACTGATCAGCTTCTGAAGTACGCCGCACTTGTAGAGAAGATCGGCGGGCTTCAACAGCGATATCGACGAGCTTTATTATAATACTGGCGGGCTTCATGAATTTTCTTGGCGTCAAAGGGTCATAATTAAACCGAATACCGACGCACTTTATTATACGGATCGCCGTACTTTTGATGCTGACTCATTATGAGTTTGATTATAGATCTCGTAACCGGCGTGCTTGTGTAAAAGACTAGCGTGCTTTAGATATTCTGATTTTTTTGCTTTAGCTCGGACTTAACTCCAATTCTTATGCTTTATCTTGATAGTGGAGATTCTTTGTAGATTGGACATGAAATGTATTATCATGCAATTAAGTATCGAAAGTCCATAGGAAAAACATTAAGAAACTAAGAAATAATGCTATATAAAATATGTCTAAATCGAGTGTTATCAAATATCAGTAGACCCTCACTTGCATTTTCAACAGTTATAAACGTCAAACAACTAATAGTGTAAAATATGAACATCCAATGCAAATGTTTTAATTTAAATACATGTTTTAAAAGTCATATTAACATCAAGAGACATAACCATGTAACAAGTCATTGTTTTAAAATAATCGCATCATCAACAATTATAAGTGGTAAAATACAGTGTACCGTCAACAATTAGCATCAGCAACTAGAAATATGAAACAACCTAGTTAATGCTTAAAAAAAGATCGCACGAACGGAAACTCACTCAAAAGCAATTAGATATGTGCAAATCATGTTTAGTTCTATCAAAAATCAAGTAGATAGGAAGAGAAACTCACCCAAAAGCAGTTAGATCTGTGCAATTTAAGATCTATCAAAAATCAAGTAGATCTGTGGTCGAAGGTACTGTGGCTAGAGTTTGTAGGTAGATCGAGGATCTGATAGAGCAAAAAATCTATGTACATAAAGTGATGTGTGTATTATTTTAGAGAGAGAGAGAAGAGTAATTTTTTTATAAAATGTTAGGCACCGACACTGACAGAAACGACGTCGTTTTCTAATCCTTTGTATGTTAACATGTAAGCACATATGTTAGGCTAAGAAAAACACTAAAAACATAATGACGTCGTTTCAACAAAAGGTAAAATGACGTCGTTTTCCACGCCATTTAAGAGTTAGGGTCCGTTTGTTTGGTGGGTTTTCAAAGGGGGGATGGGATTTGAGGGCTCAAAACCATGTTTGGTACAAAACCTAATGAAAAATATTAAGGAACCAACCTCACTTATCAAATCCTAACTCAATAGGTGACTTTTGTGATTTTTTTGTGGGCTCATGTTTTTCTCACCCTCCTCTCTCTGTCTCTCTCTTCAAAAATGCAATAAACTAAAAATTCTTAATTTTAAAATTTTGTTTAATTATATAACTCATATAATAATTAATTTTTTTCTCTCTTCATAATTACACCAAATCCAAATTCTAATCCTAATCGTAACCCAAATCCAAATCCTAGTACGTGTTTGGTATATGGGGTTAGTGGGGTTAGGGTTGAAAGTAGTGCCCAATCGTTTCTCCTCTTTAGGATGACGCGCGTTTTTTTGTCCCGAATCTCATCACCCTCTCATTTGTTGGGGTTTCTCTCTCTATACAATTAGACAATCTTTTATATTTGTAGGCATTTCCTAGCCACAAGTCTTTGTCCCATTTATAGTTTTCATATAAATAATTATTTAAAAACTATTTTAATAATGTTTAGTTATATATTTATTTTATTTTTCTCTCTTCAAATCTAAATCTAAATCCAAATCTTAAACCTACGTACAAACCTAACGGGCCCTTAGTATAATAAAATAAACAAGTGATATAAAAATATAAGTCAAATTTTAAACTTCGAGTGTATAAAAGAAAATAAAACAAACCTTGAAAAATAGAAAATCACAAACAATTCACAAATTATAGGCGAGAAAACACAAAATAAAACCGGCGCATGAGATTCACAAACTCAATTAGAGTGCAACGCGCGCCATAGTGGGGCGCTATGGCCAAAACGAGCATTAATAGAAAGTGAAGTGAGTGTGTTTTTTGGTTGTGTGTTATAGGAATGTTATAGGCCAATTACTTATTAAACTATTTTCTCAATTACTTATTCAACTATTTTTTTTAACTACGTATTCAACTACTTTTCAATTACTTGTTTACTATCGCTGTGCTAAATCATTTATTTCTTTGGACAACGTATGTGTTATAATTGCATGTATGAGTACTTGTGGTTAATTTTGGTATACGTTGATGTTTGCTATGATCTCTATGATGCTATGGTTTATATCTAGCCAACAGTTTTGGATTGTTTGGAAATCTATTAAGCCGACTGTGTAGCTCCAGCTGGTAGGCGATAGGTTTGAAAAACTTTAAGCACTTGTGACACTATTGATTTGATTTGGAATACTATTCATACTGATTGCTTTGCGCATTTTATTATGTACTATTGTACCACTCATAAACCTGGCACAACAACTGGGTTTACACTCTAAAACCTACATAAGAGCTCACCAACTTTATGTTGATGTTTTCAAGTATCATTTTCAGGTGAGCAGGAGTAATATTTTGAAGGCATTTGCATCAAAGTTATCCATTGGCCTCTTTCTAAAGACAATGACACCTTGCCCAAGATATTTTCTAACGACATTGTTTCATCAAATTAAGACGTATGTTTTGTTTATCTGGTGTTGGATAAAGATACTTTTGTAAGGATGTAAACTTATTTCATTAATCAATTTTGGTATTGATCTACTATCTTATGCGATGTCTCTGAAACATCGCGCCTCGTGTTTCTGCCTTAGACGGGGTTTGACAATCTCAAATGTAACAACCACTTAATATTCAACCTATTTTCAAGTTATTTGCTCCATGCCAAAAAACCGATCTTCAACCTTAACTTGCTTCCTCACATATCCTCAAATTTTTATAGGTTATCATTCCTCAATCAATTCACACAATTACTTTTTTTTCAAGCTTTTGCGCAGATGAAATAACTCTTCTTCAAGTCATTTTCATATTTTTTTTAACCTTTGCATTAGACATTTTTTTTTTTTTTAATTTTTACTGGCCATTTCCTTACCAACGTCGACTTTTACTGGCCCATTTCCTTACCAACGTCTACAAGCATAATACTTGTGTTTGAATTTGTGTGATCTACTGGCGAAAAATGAAACCCATTCATTGTGTCCAGTTTGGTAAATCCTTATATATTTCTTTTTCTATAATAGTCTATCGTCATAAGATACTAAAGTATAAATTGATGTTCAGAAACAAAATAGTTGATATTCTTGAGTTCAAATCCGGTGTTCCTTTAATGATGATGTTACAAGGAATCTTGTTTTATGATTCCACTTTATAACTAAAACACGCTCTTATATTGGCAATAGAACTAGTAAGAAAGGTCCGTGCAGTTACCTATGGCGTGCATAGGGATATTTTTTGCACACATGGCACAGCCAAACTGCACTCCCATGTCATGTTATCTGTCTCCTAGCCATCCCCATCGCATGCTTTTTTTTTCTTCGTGAGTGGAGTTTATGAGGTAGTGCATTATTATTTTTTTTATAGGAGAGAGATTTATGTTATAAGAGTGTTATAGGTACATGTTGACGTAACGTCCACTCTAACAATTTGTTACCCATTTTAAAAACAATAAAATTAACAAATGATCTAAACTTCAAGGGTACAAAAGCAAATAAAACAAACCTTGAAAACTAGAAAAAATTCACAAATCAGAGGCGGGAAAACACAAAACATAACCAGCGCGTGAGATTGACAACCGGCGCGTGAGATTGAGAGACGGTGCGTGTGAGTGACGCAATGAAGATAAAACCATCGGAAAACAAACTCAAAAGCTTAATCGACTCCATTAAAGCTTCAGATGTACTGTAATACTTATTTAAGCATTTAATTTTATAGTACTAGTAGTTTATGCATAAATTGAATTAGTTAGGAAAAATAATGTTATAAATAGTAGTAGTTTTTAAGTAACTGTTAGGAGGAGGTTATTCGACACTTGTGCGCCGTATCGTGTTTGTGTTATGTCTATGATGATGTCGTTAGGGCGGAATTTGTGTCAAAGTCAATTAGGACGCCATAGGTGGGCGCTATGGCAAAAACGAGCATTAATAGAAAGTGAGTGCGTATTTTGGTCGTGTGTTATAGGAATCTTATGACCAAAAGCTAACGTGGCGACCAGTATAAGTGTGATAGCTTCCTATCATGGGATTAGTTTATTGGAAGGTTTTCGGCTTTGATTATTTTGGCCTGATTTATTGATATATAATGTTCATCGATTGTTAATAAGTTTGTACCGCTAGAGGAACATTGGATCTATTGTTACAACTTACAACTCTAATTGTGATTTGGTTTTGTGGTATTAGAACTCGTATGTGTACTGAGTTGGACTTGTGCACCTATATGTATAAGTTTGCTTTAGGTTTTTTGTGTAAGGATGACATTTAGGAATAGAAGTCGTTGAGTTTGCAATTTATTTTCTACATCATTTATGATGCGACTTGTGAGCCTCCCACCATGGATTTAGTTGATTGGAACGTTTTGACTAGTTTGATGCTTTGGGCTTTGCGTGTTTAGTAACTTTAGTTTATGCATTCAAAGTCTATATATATAATTCTACATATTTTCTGGTTTTTTCTACCAATATATAATGTAAAAAGTTGAATATTTTGTGATCTTACTTAGAGTTGGACTTTCAATTCTACAGGTGGTAGAGAGCCGTACTCAACTAATATCTGAACTTGGGGAGCTAGATGTTAGTGACGAAAATGGACGAGCTTCTATCCTGGAATGTCTAACAGTATCCTGTTAGACAATTTTACGCTTAACTAGAATGATTAGAAAACTGTTATTGTTCTATATTTAGTGTTGTCTTACAATAGTCACCTTAACATTCGGCTAGACATTCTGGGAAGACTTCACGTGTCTGGATGTATCTCAGTGCATGTTAAACAAAACTATATTGCAAGTGGCTTCAACTTACCTAGAATCGGATATATTCAAATGCCTCAGCCAGCTGCTTGCTTTAGGAACCAAGGTACATTGCTCGTCACTCCTGTACTTTTGTTATAAAAAACTGACGAGTTTACCCTGTACACTAAGTTGCTTTACGAATTTGTACAGGGAAGTATATGGTGTCGAAAACACATGAAGATGACACTTATGTCCACTGATGATTCTCAAGAGGAAGAACATTATGGGCTCTTTTTTAAGGTGATGTAGCCAAATTATGATCCTTGGTCATTTATATTCATTTAAAATGGATTTGAGGATGATAGCTGTTTACGTAGATGAAGCCTAACCTTATAGACTTCATCCATTTAAAATGACTGCACAGAGGTAGTTAAATATTACAGTACGGGTTTACTTATGTCAGGTGCTCTTGGATATGTTATCTCATTCGGCTGCTGTTTTATCAGCTTTGGCAAGGCATTCAGTTTCAACAGGAAAGGAGTTGATGTCCGCAGTTGAAACATTCATTTTGGAAGTCTTAAATCTTACAAAAGACTCGATATTAGAGGCTAAGGTAACAGCTTTCGCATATTAAAACGCCATAATGAAAGTAGGATTTGTGTATATTTGATGTCATATTTTGTTACATTGATGTTTTTATTCATTGCCGAAGTCCTGCATTGGATTTCTATGTGTCATTGACTGTAATCCCAAAGTATTGGTCATGTATTCACAAGGATACGAGACTGGGGTTACAGAAGATAAAGTTTGGTCTTCCTTTTTACCTTTAGAAATATGAGATTTAAAAATTTGTGAAATTATGACTAAACTATAAACCATCATGAATCAAAATTTATGATTCCAAAATAGGAAAAAACTAGACAGTATCATGTTATTTTTTTTACAGTCTTGAGTTTTGACTAAATTGGCCTAATGACAGCATCATGTTACCTTTTTTTTACCAGTCTTGTGTCTTGACTAAATTGGACCACTAATAGCGTAATACAAGTTAAGTTTTATTATTAAGTGAGTAATTACCTTACATATGTATCAAGAAATGACTTCGATTTGGTTTCTGAGCTGTATATATGAATAAACTAATGCTCACATGTATAGAGGCACCCCAATATCTTTTTGTTTTTTGAGATTTTGAGTACTAGTATATATGTATTACACGATTGTATTCCCATACTTGAATTCCAAATTTATGTTGTAAATTTAAGCTAGTGATTGTGGAAGGCTGGCTTACACACTGTTGTTTTAAAAGGATACCAATCTTTTCTCCTATTAACCAATTCGTCTACTTTGATTGAATGTTTCTAAAGCTATCTGGTGACAGAGAATTCAAACACATGGTTCGGAAGTACTAAAGGCGTCACAAGTGATCCTTGATGCTGTTATATGTCTATGCAAAGCATATTGCAACAACATGAAGGCTGATGATAATGGTAGAACTGAAAAAGATGTACAAGGCAGTGTCAAAGAATCAGACGACGTGAATCATGTTATCAGTATAGCAAAATGTACTGTTGAAAATTTGGTGGAATTGGGGATCCTTGCTGCAAATGCTGGTGGAAATTTAGTGACTGTACTAAATCTGTCATGGAAAGGAGTCGTTACGTTGCTTCAGCTAGGCAAAGGGTTTTTATCAGTGAAGATGAACATATCAGACATTATTCTGTCCCTTATTTCATTGGCTAAAGGAGCTTTAAGTTGTGCAGCTCGGACTTGGTCTTCATTGATGGAGCCGGTTTCTGCGGCTGAAGCTAAAAGAATATTCATCCCAGTTAAATTTTACTTGATTAATGCTGCGAGGGTTATCTCCCACTACCCATCCCAAGCATTTTCAATTTTCAAAGATATAACACTTTGCATTCTTACAGTCTTAACCTTTCGCATCTTCCTTGGTAAAGATGAGCTTCTTAAATCTGCAAGTGACACTTTGGCAGAACTTCTGGAGCCAACGTCAGTTCATCTGCTCAATTCCTTGTTAAATTCAGCGCAATTGGGACACAAGCATAAATGTCAAATTCTTGACTGGCTATTCAGTGATATTACCACGTCAATTTGTGTCCCCAAAGATGACAAATCTATGGATGCAATCTTTTCTTTGACTTGTGCTTCGATGCATGAGTCGAAGTTACTGTTACTTGGTCATGTTGCCTTATTTGTTAATCTTCTGCGAAGTGCTCCTGATCTCGAAGATGACGTGAAACTTGAGATTGCCAAAAAGCTAGAATGGTTTTTGAATATTCTGATCGACGAAGATGTTTATTCATCTATTGTTGCTTTGCCATTACCTCTGCTACACGGTTCTGGTCATCATAATATGTTCTCTTCTGTAACACATGCAATGAAGACCTTTATGCTTGTGGCGTCTTCAACTTCAGTTTGGGGTGAAGTTGAGTTGTTTTTGCTTGAAAATTTCTTCCATCCACATCATCTTTGTTGGGAGATTGTTATGGAACTTTGGTGCTTTTTGGTTCGACATGCTGAGTCAGACATGGGGAATGCTGTTATTGATCGACTGTGCACATTAATGAAAACCACCGCTTCTTGGGAATCAGTTCTGGATCCTGGTAGTGTTCTTCGTAAACTCGCAAGATCGATCTCCATGATTGTTAGGCATGGTTCACATTCAACGACAGATAGAGTTTTTAACTTCATCACCAACAGTAATGTATCCACATTATCATCTGCTATGTACATATCATTGCTCTTGGAAGGAGTCCCGTTAAGTGGTCTTTCAGATAATGTCAGAAGTGTTGCTAAACAAAGACTACTAACAGAGTATTTTAACTTTGTGGATGTATTTGTTGATGACTCAGCAATGGAACGTGAAAATATAATTTTTGGTGCACCAGTATTTGCCTTGTCTGCTGCTCTGCAGTCTCTGTAAGTAACAGTCGATTTCTAGTCCATTTCCATGAAGTGAAGTCGGTTTTGTTTTATTTTTGTCTAATACATATAAAAATGCTAACCAACTTTCCTCAAATATATATTCTGGTTAAGATAGTATAAAAATAGCTTACACTTTCCATTTTTTCTTGTTTGGGAAATTGTTAAACTTCGGCAGGTAAGTAAGATATTAAAACGCCCATTACACAACATCGAACAACCAAAATAGAAAGAGCGGAAAGTTGGTTACTACTTTATAAACTCCAAATCACTAAAATACTAGTTACCGAAGATAGAAAAATGTCGAGTTTTATAGCTACTATAGAAACTTATCGAAAGTTTGTACCATTTGATGAAATTTTTCTTCTGTGTGTTCTGTAGGCAGGTGAGCATATCAGACACAGAAATGAAAACAATAAAGTTACTGAGCACCATCATCCATAAATACAACAAAACCAGTGACAACTCAAAGGACCAGTATCGTAAGCTTCTCAGTGAAACATTAGGGATCATTTCTAGCATGAAGCATCTATATACATCTGATGGAATGGGAAGACTAATTTTGGAGCTTCAAAGTCTTTTTGTCTCGAAATCTGCTGTCACAGATTCTGAATTGTCGAAATGTAAACCAAATTTAGCTGCTTTTGTGGCGGGACTTGGTCACATCCAATTTGAAGAAACCGATAATAATACAAAGGTTTCAGCTTCATGGGAATTATTTCACATGCTATTAAAAGAACGACATTGGGCTTTAGCTCATCTAGCAATGACAGCGTTTGGGTATTTTTCTGCGCGTACTAGTTGCAATGAGCTCTGGAGGTTTGTACCACCAGATGCGGCATTATCATTTGATTTGGAATCTGGAGTTGATGTAAATGATGAAAGGTTTATGTCCGAGTTGAAGTTGTTCTTCGAAAAGGAAGTGGCTAATGTCAAAACTACCCCTGTTTCAAATGAGCTTGTGCTGCTTGTTAAGGAAGGTCTATTGCTAAAGCAAATGGCCCAAAAGATGATGACCATCAATAGTGATGCAATAGAGATAGATGATACAACACAAACTAACAAGAAAAGAAAATTTCCAGATGGAATAGGTGAGGGAGTTTCGTTGTTGCAGAATGGCTTGAGGGTAATAGCTAGTAGCCTTAGCTTGTGGCAGCAAAATCAGCTGGATTATTCAGATCTTCATGGCGAGTTTTTGACTCGGTTTTCTAACCTCGAAGATGCTGTTGGACATATGGCTGTTTCCATTTCTCAAACCAAGTAAGTTTCTATCGTTAATGATTTGCATTAAAGATTCATGGTATTTACGGTATAGTAGCGCTGTCAGCAAAAAATATAAAAGGAACTACTATTCATCTTCTAGTTTCTCTAATCCTGAGTTATATTTCTTGTTATGGTCAGTAATTCTTCTATAGTTAGAACCTAAAACATTTCAGATAAATTGTAAGTAACACACTTCACTTGGACACTATAGTTAAGAATTTGTTAGAAACTTCGAAATATAAACTAAGATTATTCTGAGTAAATGAATGGAAGCTTGGCCTCAATGCCCAAGCATATTGTTTGTGTCAATACCAGTCTCATCCTCTTGGTAACCTCCACCATGTTACCATTTGGAGTAAAAACATTGAGAGTTGTTGATACTGGTCAGTGGTCAACATGTGTAATAGTCAAAATAGATGATCAAATGTGTTCATAAAATGGGCTAGTTGACAAAATAGACACACTTAGCTCTTATCATATGTTTTACTTGATTCCGTATTATGGTTTCCTTAATCTACGACGTTCCTGAAAAATGGAATTTCTGTATATACAAGTTCCTCTTCCAAGGGGCGGGTATGAGCAAAACTCCAGCTGGGCCGAATGCAGGGAGTGACTTATTTTGAATCTGACATAATTATTCTTTCTTAACAAATTGTACAATATTATTCAATATTTAAAGATGTAAAATTCTCACTATTTAGGCATTGTTGTAGTTTGAGTGATAAGTTCGGAGGGTAGTGGAGTGAGGGACCAAGGTTACACAGTGACCTTCACACGCACAAAATGGTTGTTTGGTGATCAATCCGTGTATAGATACAAAAGCACCTGCAAGTCATGACTCACGGTTGAGGTTTAACTAGACCATTTACATGTCGTGCGTTGGAAGCAGTCTCTCTACTCCCGGGTTTATCCTGGGCCTGGGGTAGGATCTGTCTACATTTTACCTCCTCCATACCCCGCCCCGGCGGGATTGGGTTTGTTGTTGTTGTTGTTGTTGTTGTGATTTACATGTCGTGCGTGAATTGTAAACAACTTAAAGAAGTCACACTGATAATTCCTCTTAGAACACCGGGTGTGGTAACACATCCCATACTTGTCTTATATGCCACACTTAGTTTATGGACCCCAAACCCTGCTTTCTCTTGCACCATGAAATGGGTTCAAACCAGGAAGAAGTTAGATGCTTTTCAGGTGCACCAAGACGGACCCAAGTGTGGAAATCTTAGGAAATGTTACTGGGTTGGTTAAGGAAGATGGGTTTTACTTTAGCAAATATGAGTTCAATTTGGTTAAGGAATTTTCATGGTCATAGTGTGTGTTTGGTTAACGTTACCTTAGTTTTTTTTCTACGAAAAAGTTGTGTTATGGGTCAAATAACTCATGACACGATATGTTCTTTGTATTATTAGTTTTTGCAGATACAATTGTTTTTTACGGATATTACAGTTAATAAGAAATGTGTGGTATTTTGTATTATGTACTTCTGTTACATGTGACTAGAGTTGAGCAAAACCGAACCGAACCAAATGAACTAAACCAAACCAGTCCAACTGAAACCGAACCGACCCTAGCCAGTTCGTTTTTTGGTTTTATATATTTATGGCTTCCAGTTCGGGCTAAAACTGAGAAAAACACACATAAACCACAAGGTTGTAAATATCGCTCGGATGTACCGTGGCGGTCGACTCCCGCCAAGCGCCATATCGATCTTGGGGCGATATGGTGGCGTCATGGCAGAGACCATAAATTATAAAGGAATTAATTTAAAAAAAAATAAATATTAGAAATATTAATGTTTTTATTATTTTTATTTATATATCATTTGTTATATAACTATAAATCTTTATGATTTGTTCCGTAAATTAAAACAAAATCAAGAAAATCGAAGTTGACTGGCGTGAATCTGAAAAAAAAAACCATAGATCTGAAGTTGACTGCTGTTGACCGGCCATCCGCCATGGTCGATTTTGACAGATTTTGACCAAAACTTATAAGTTAGACCAATATGGGAAATATCATTGCGGTGGACCACCGCCATGGCGCCGTCATATCGGCCACCATGGCCGATTTTTACAACACTGATAAACCATCTACACGAACCGATTCGAACTCGACCGAGTCACTTTGGTTTGGTTTTACCAAGGATGGCTTGTAACAAAATGCCAGCTGCTTCGCGATTTTTAGTGGAGATTGGATACAATAGTAGAAAAATATGCCTGCTAGATTATGGGTTGAAACGGGTCACATTGTAGTACCTGCTTCGAGATTTTTAGTGGGGATTGGATACCATACGTAGAAAAATTTGCTGGCTAGATTATGGGTCGAAACATGTCACATTGTAGCAGCTGCTTCGAGATTTTTAGTGGGGATTGGATACCATAAGTGGAAAAATATGCTCGCTAGATTATGGGTCAAAACGGGTCACATTGTGCCAGCTGCTTCACAGTGACCCATTGTTTGTTGTCAGATGACCCATTGCTGGAGAGTGGAGGAGCGTTCATAAACAAATTAACTTTACTTTTTTGAGATCATAATGGTAAGAAATCAGAATGCTACTACAAATTCTTGTTGTACTCAATGTTCTATATCTGGTGCATTAAACTTAAGGGGTGTTTGATAGCCTTTTAGGGTCTTGCTTGGTTCAAATCGGAACGAGAAAGGAAAAGCGATGGAATGCAGCGGAATGCAAATGAATGAAATGTAGATTATCATTATCTTTGAGGTCTTTGCTTAAGAAAAATACATTAACCTCCAAAGTGGTGGTGGTGGTGGTGATAGTGGTGGTGGTGGTGGTTAGTGGTGGTGGTGGTTCTTTGGTGGTGGTGGTGGTCGCTTTTGGTGGTGACGGTGGTCATTGGTAGATGGTGGTGGTGGTGGTGGTGGTGGTGGTGGTTTCGGTGGTGGTCTTCTGCCAGCGGTGGCCGCTAATGGTGGTGGTGGTGGTGGTGGTGGATCTTTGGAGGTGGTGGTGGTGGTGGTGGTGGTGGCTCTGGTGGTGATGGTGGTGGTGGTGGTAGTGGTGGGCTGCAATGGTGGTGGGTGGTGGTGGTGGTGATTGTTTGTGGTGGTGGTGGCTGCTAATGGTGGTAGGTGGTGGTGGCTAATGGTGGTGGGGTCAGGCGGTGGTGGAGGAGGTGGTCACTGCTTGGTGGTGGTGGATCTTCTGGGTGGTGGTGATGGCTGGTGGTGGTGGTGGTGGTGACTGGTGGTGGTGGTGGTGGTGATGGTGGGTGGTGGTGGTGGTGGTGGGTAATCATTACCATACCTCCCAATTTACTGGGTAATGCCTCATTACCCAATACTAAACAATGATTGCATTCCCTAGTACCAACCTAATCATTACCTTTGCCATTCCCCACCCCCATTACCCCCAACCAAGCACCCCCTTAGTAGGCTTCTCCCTGATTCGGTCAGAGAGAGTTTTTTGTTTGATAAAAAAAATTGTCGCTTAGTGATTCCGTTAAGTATTTAATAGCTCAGCATTTATGAGATGCTAATTGGTCCACACGAGTAGAAACTCGCGATCAATGGATTGGGCTTCAGGACTTATTTTGTAGCGACACTTAAACTTGAATGTTTTGCCAAGTTGTGAAACTTTGCATTTAATGTTGACTTACTTGCAGAACGATACTTAAACCTCGTGACTGCTTTTGCCAAGTTGTGAAACTTGCATTTAATGTTTGACTTAGTTTGCTGACACCTAAACGCGAGGGTCATTCTTGCAAATTCTGGCTTGATAAATGTTGGGACATGGCGTGAGCACACGTGTTCTCGCTTTTAGTTAATATAGATAATTCTCCTTGAAGCCTATCTTTCTACGATTTTATTTCAAATTATTTATAGCTATTAAATGAACATTTATGTATATAACTTCAGTCCCTTTACACGTATTTTATTACATTTTTAATTCGTTACGTTATGATTTCATCATCTTAGTTTTGTAATTTTATGTCCATTACAAGAGTGTGCGATGTTGTAACATTAAATAAAAACATATAAACTAATATGTGCAAAAATATTATGTGAGCGAATATATACTAACACAAGAAAATAACAATATATGACAAGTAAGAAAAATGCTTAAATTTTCACCAATTAGTTTTACACAATTTATGTATTTAGAACATTTGTCAAACAACAAGTTTTTATTGAGAAACACTTTGATTCAAAGTCTTTAAATCATTGAGAGTCTTTAAATCATTAAGCGCTAAATCATGTAGTTTTGTCAAACAGCCCCTTAATACCTTTATGAGATGTATAACCACCATCGACAACAAGGTTATGCCCATTTACATACTTAGCATCATCAGAAGCGAGATAAACAGCCGCATTCGCCACATCACTAGGCTCACAATAACTTCCCTTAAATTCACCTGAATCACGGATCATTTTAATGATATCTTCATCTTTAAGATTCGGAAAATACCCTTTCATTTCTTCCATCACAAATGTGGTCGGGATAGCAAAAGGAGATATACAATTTATCCTCACACCATGTTGAGATAACTCTGCTGCTAATGACTTCACAATCCCTATAACCGCAAACTTTGATACTGAATAAGTATGTTGAGCCAACCCACCTACTATCCCCGTCACACTCGCGGTACATAGTATGGAACCACTTTCACGGGGAATCATTACTCGTGATGCGTGCTTGATTCCAGCAAGGACACCTCGAACATTGACTGACATGACTTGGTCGAACCTATTAAGGTCGATATCAACTATGGTCATTGGTGTCCTACATGGTATGCCGGCGTTGTTGTACATAATGTCAAGTTGTCCATATTTGGATACTGTGAAATCAACTGCATTGGCTATTTCAGACTCATTAGTGACATTGCATGAGATGAATGAGGCATTTGCGCCGAGTTGTGTTGCTGTGTCATGACCAAGCTCGTTGTGGATATCGGCTATTACAACCTTGGCACCATGGTTAATGAATTTGGTTGCGGTTTCTTTGCCAATGCCGCTTGCTGCTCCGGTTATGAGTGCTACTTTGCCTTCTAGTTTGCTGAGATCAATTTGACACAAATAAAGTTTTTGCATAAAATCTTTGTAAATAAAAGGTTATCTTATGAAGAAAGTGTCATTTAGATGATTATTTTACTTTCTAACATTTGATATTTAATTTGCAAGAAATATGTATAGTACACTAGTATTTTTTTAACTGTTTGTCTTTATGAAATGTTTTTAATTTGCAAATAATTACCCAAAATCAAACTTAGTAACATGGTTCTACAAGGCAAGCAAAAGTCTCGCAAAAACGTGAGTTTTCGTCATGCCGTCAGAACACGCGTTATGCTGACTTCTGTCACGTTTTTTTGTAAATTCGATATATAGTATGATATAAATATGTAAATATTATCATATTTTGTGTCGTCTTATGTCACGCCTTATAAACACAAAAGCTTTGCCTTGGCCGCTAAGGCGCGAGGCTTGATCATGCTACTAAGCTGTCACGACACGTCTCGCGCTATTTATAACCTTTCTTAGGGTTCGTTTGGTGTAGGGTTTTGACTAGTTGGAATGGCGTGAAAGTAGAAAAACTTGTGTTTTAGCATTCATGGGTTTTTAAATTAGGTCTCACACCCTTGAGGGGTTCTAGAAAACCCACCATAGATGCATGGATTTGACACGGGGGGGTGTTTCTTTTTTTCATATGAACCACTTAATGTGGACCCAATTGTTTAATCTCACTTAATGGAGAGACCCACCAATTTAAGAGGCTAATTAAGTAGTTCATATGAAACCACTTAATTTGATAAACACCCACTAAATCCATAAGACCCATAATTCCCTTCTCACATTCTATTTTTATTTTATTATTCAAATAATATTTTTAATTTAAATTTTATTTTAAAATCTATTTAATAAATATAATTTATCTCTTCAAAATCAAATCTAAATTCAAATCTAACCCCACTTATAAACCAACCAAAGACCTTCAGTAATGACATGAAATTATTAGCAAAAAAATAAAAATAAATAAATAAATAAAATAATGTATATGTCGATGAAAGACTCTTTGATTGACATAATTGGAGTATTTCTACTCACAGGTGGTTTACAGTCTACACACATGTTTGATTCTGTCATGCACTTGTGACTGACCCACATGGCCACATGCACAATTTTATCAAAGTGAGGAGATAAATACTACTTATCATATTTTTACATATACAAGCTATACATCACACACTGTACAACAAACATAAATATTTCAACAGAACCAAAGCATTTGTTATAAGGTTCTTTATATTTGTATAAACTATTTGAATGACTACTACAATTAACAGAAATATTAATCACTTAAATTAGTGTTATAAGGTCTTTCTATTTGAATGACTAGTACAATTTTCTAATAAATAAATTCAAATACAATGATTATATAATTATTCTTTCTATTCTGAAATAAGAAACCAACCTTTGAGCATGAGAAGAGAACCTTTCAATTTGGAAAGTTGAAGCTACCACACCTTTTGAAATGGAGATGCTTCATGTAAACATAAAACTAGAGTTATTATAAGACTACAAGTATTATATTTCATTATATTACATATGATAGATTAATAAACTAGAAGAAATTACTAACCAAGTTGGTTTGATTGATCTTAGCATCCTTGATCTTGACTAGACAAAAAAACACACACACACACACCTTGAGATAGAGAAGAGAAAGAGATATATGACAAAACTTAGAAGGGTAAGGCTTGATCTTTACTATATATGCATAGAATAGAATAAGATGTTTGTGTATTTATAAATGAAACCCACATGGGGGATATCATCATATATCTTGGTTTTAATGTTATAATGGTTATGGTTTCTTCATTACTTTTATTGAAATAATTTACTGAATTTTTCCAGACCATAGACTTTAATTTACATTTAAGTCAAACTTTTTGTTTTGGAAGAACAAGAAGAAAAAGTAATCTTAACTTGTGTAACATGTTCTTTTAGCTTTTATTTTCTTTCTATTTCAAGTTTATCAAATGAATTTTGTGGTCCTAAACTCTTATGCATCGTTTGTTTAAGACCAAAAATTCGTGCTAATTTACATAACTTAAGAGAAAACTGAGAAATATTGTTGCAAATTATATGTAGCGCAGTTGGTAATGGCGGAGCATCTATGCCATCTGAAAAACACAAAGATCAAGGGTTCAATTTTTGGCAACTGCTAAATAAGTCATGTATTTCTCATATCATGGAAAAGCAGCCGATTCAGGTTACCGGATATTAACCTTTAACCACCTAATATATAAGTTTATCGCAGTCGATAAACAATACATTTTTTCCAAATATATAAATGATGCATTTAACATCCTAGACTTCTGAATTCACGAAATTTGTACTACTAGATCCTTCAAACAGGACCAAATGATAAGAGTCATTTGATTGGCAAAGGACAAAAAGGTGAAAGGGCTTTTAAAAAAAGATAATGAATGATTAACATAATCAAACAAATTAGAATAAGTCGAGAATGACATATCAAATTGGCCCACAACCTTTTTTATATCAAAACTTTGGACCATTCTCATTGGCTAATTTTGCGAAAAAGTATCTAACTATCTTATAATACAGGGATGAACTTCCCTCATATTAATTATTTTAAGATTTCCATATATAGAATTTTAAGCAAATACAAGTTACAAATCATCACTTACAAGTATTTGAAGCACAAATAAAACTAAAAAAACATTATTCAATACACACAATTAATTCACCCCTTCACTTAAATATACAATCATTTTAGCACAATGTACAATCTAAAATATTACTAAGACATTCTTAATTTAGATAATTGAGAAGTACAATTTATAATACTCAATATACAACTATTGTTAACCAATCCCTTTCAATAAAATCTCCCGTCAAATACTGTAAAAACTAAAAAACCACTATTACTTCAATCCTGGATTTTTAATGTAGTTCTTTTTTAGGTAAACACTAACACCCCAATCAAGAACAAGTTAAAAACGATACCACAAATACTTCTACCCTACTTCTCTTTTAATATCTTTTTGGCTACTGAAATAATACATAAATTTATCACTTAAACACATACTATAATGTGATCTCAGGTTTGGTTTTTGAATTAATCAACGATCTTTAAAGATCCAACACAACCCATCATCGATCTGTTGAAAACTAGAACCAACAAAGCCACGGTTCAAGGCTTGAGTCATTGATTTGTGTGGTTCAATTAACACGAAAGAAAAAGAACCGAGCATAACAACGCTTATGTGAAGACCTTTCTAAAGATCTTGAAGCCAACACATAAACAAAACAACAAGATCTTGGAAAGGGTTTGTGTTTCAAATCAAGACAACCAAAAGGGGTTCGTGATTTTGTGCTAATCGGTATAAGATGTTTTGTGGTTGAGTATCTTTTTAAGAGAATTAAGATTCAGTGGTGGCTCTTAAATGTGTAGGGTTAAGTGGTTGATATATCTTTTAGGTTTAGTGGTATTATGGGCCTGGTCTAAATAATTTGGATTTAACAAAGACAAGTGGGCTTTACTTTGTGAAATAGTGTGTTTTGTTAGTATAAAGTTTGTTGGGACCGAGTAGCTATAAAAAGAAACACAAGGGCCGGATATTATTTTGAGATTCGTCAGGCCGAGTTGATTTTGGACTACATTATACACTCTGTTCCCAAGTTTAGTAGTGAAAGAAGAGAAGAGTTGAAAATGGGCAGAAAAGAAGAGGAGATGTATGAAGTTAAATTTTTATATCATGTTCTAGGAGTTAGGAGAAAAGAAATATAACTTATTGATTTTACAATTATACCCTTTGTTATATTTAAAGTCATGTTTTATGATAGGTTATTTTAGTAATTATATTTATTAAAAGCTTCCAAATATAACTTCTCCAAATTATCCCACATTTGGGAAGAAAGTTTTGGAGAAGTTTAGCCAAATTTACTCTTCTTCTCTCCTAAAAACTCGAAAACACGAATTTATTTTGTTTTCTTCCCACTTCTTTTCTCTTCTGTCAAAAATAAAACTCGGGAACGCAGCGTATATGTTGACTTGGACTCGAAATACAAAATTAAAGATCTTGGGTTTGGTCATCATCGACCTTTTGTAACAAATCGAAACGAAACTAACTCAAAACTCACCGGTTCGTAACTTATATCGCGTGAGTGCATTAATATTTTATATAAAATAGTATCATATTGCATAAAGATATTACAATAAAAAATCTTTTTCTATAAACTTATTGTCACGATAAACTATAATAACAAAATATTATTCGTCAAATTTTATACTGATCTAAAATCGCAAAGTCACGTGTGACTTCGCTAATATATAAAGAAATAAGCATAACTTTATTCTTATTTTCTTAAACCTACAATACTTTTAGTAAGCTTTGCAATCAACTTGACATGTTTAATTTGTTCATCAACTATTGTATAAGCTTCTAAATTACATTTGTTGTTTTGTCCATTGATTAGCACAGCTACCATTTACTAATTATCACTTTTGATAATTATGTTGCTCACAACCTTTTCTTATTGAATATTAAATAGTTTTCTAGCAGTAAATAGCTCCGATTTTATACATGTATTAGTTTAAAAATAAATGATTTATAGGCTTAATGACAAGCAGAAATGTCAACCTAAAAATGTAGTAATGAACGTGACATAGTTAATGGTGCAAATAACAAGAGAGAAAGTGTTAAAGACATACGTTTAAGTATAAGATTTAAGATCATTTGAGGACAAAAGATTATTTACATACCAAGGGATCAATCTCCACCATCCACTTTTCTTTGATCTAATGGATGAGATTAATCACAACATTTTAAAACCCACTTTCATCCTCTTTTTTTAAATATTAATAACTTTCAAACTGTTAATCGTTAAGCGGAAAAAAAATATCGTTCTGACGAAGATTTAATTATCTTTCTATAGATATGCACTTTGATATCGTTCGACAAAAAAAGAAAATTTCGTATTTTCACGTTTTTTAAAGGTTTTTGTTTTTTTCATTGAAATTTGCATTAAAATCATATATGATAAAACACTAATTTGAATATCACATGTGATAATAGTGTTATATCATATATGATATGTGTTATATCATATATGATATGTAATATCACGTGTGATATTAGTGTAATATCACGTGTGATATTAGTGTAATATCACATGTGATATTGGTGTAATATCACATATCATATATGATTTTTTCATCGCAAATTTCAAGAATGTAAAAAGACGAAAAAGGTGAAAAAATCAAAATTTTATCTTTTTCAAAAGTATATCAAAGTCTGCGTCTATAGAAAGATAATTAAACGCTTTCGTGACGAGTAAATATTTTCAATTAACGATTAACGGTTTAAGAGATATTTAAATTATAAAAATAGGTGAAATAATAAATTGTTTTAATCTCATCTATCGATTTCTTTTTAGATGGATGGTGTAGATGAGTCTCTGGTATGTAAAAAGTTTGAGATGTAAAATAACCTCCTCTTGGGTTTATTTATACTACATACCAAGATAATACACATTCTCTTAAAATTTAAAAATTTAAAAATAAATTT
Organism: Chrysanthemum lavandulifolium; assembly: GCA_022545495.1. NCBI lineage: Eukaryota > Viridiplantae > Streptophyta > Magnoliopsida > Asterales > Asteraceae > Chrysanthemum > Chrysanthemum lavandulifolium. Next base: position 264,086,549 of record CM040241.1, read on the forward strand.
TGTTGAAAGTCTAAAATACCCATACTCATTAAAGTCAAAACCCAATCTACTAAGAGCATCTACAATGTTTAAACTCCAAAAGACTATTTGCATTTATTGGATATTTTTTTCATTAATGTTTGAATACTAAAAAGTCATTTACAAATGTTGTCTCCAATGCTAAAAAGCTTTACAAAAGCTTTTGTATATATATAAACAATTGTATTTAAATGATATGATGAGAGTGTAAAAGCTTTTCCAATAACTTGGTAACACCAAGTCTTTCACAAAAGCTTTTGTAAAAGCAATGATAAAAGCTTTTTAAAAACTTGACGAAATAGTAAAAACTATGAAAAGCTTTTGTATTAGGTTGCTCTAAGTAATAAGTATTCAAATTCTTAATTATAGTTTAAACAACTAACTTTTTCATTTTCACTTACTTCACACTCATATATGCATAAAAAATTTTGCACACATAAATTAACACTACTATACATCATCGCATTGCGTGAACAGTCGTCTAGTTTATCATAAATCTAGCACACTATGGCATGAAGTTTTGTTTTGACTTCTACAAATGACAACAAACAAACACAACTTTTATTCGGAGTAGTATTGACACATGACCAAACCAAGCTCTACTAAACATCAATCATGCATACTTATATTTATCAATCGTTGCACACCCTAGGTTGATATCAGAGGCGGACATACCTAAGGTATATGGAATGCACGTACAATATCTTCTGAAATCATTCATAGGTCAAAAAAAATTCATTATTGTAAAACTTTTAAAGTTTACCAAAATTGCATACCCTCTTTAAAATTTTAAAGTTGTCGAACTAATGATAAAAAGTTTTGAAAATACATACCCAATAACGGATGTCTGCATTTGCTACTGGTTGAGATGCATGTTTAGTTCTTTAACTAGAGATGCACCAAACATATCTCTCGAGTCCCGACACAATCTCTTACATTAGAGGCGGTGAATACCGTGCGCAAATGATGCAGCTGCACAGGGTCACCAATTCTATAGGGCCTTCCTTTTATATATTATCAAACTACATATGCATGAATTTAAGTCGTTGATTAAATTTATTATAGAACAATGATATGTGATCATAGACAAAATATAAGATTAAGAAAACATCAAGTGGCGATTGCATATTTGAGAATGAAAAAATCAATCATTCTTTGTTTTTTACATTAAAATTTGTCAAACATGAAGGCATCCTTATCATTAGAGTAAATTACACAGTTCGTCCTTGTGGTTTGCGTTGACCGCAGGGTTTCGTCCTTTGACCAAAAAGTTGCACCGTCTGTCCTTAAGTTGGAAACGTTATGCGCCATTAGTCCCTCGACCAAAAACGTTAAGTTTGATCAAGAAAACCCATCATGTGACTTGCACATGAGGGTAAAATGTCATTTCATCTACCTTATATATTTTGTGGTCAATACTCTTCCACATAGACACAAAACCTACAAAATCCTTTATCCATCTGATCATCTTCTTCTCTCCGGCCGTCGGCCGTCGTCTGCCACCCACGCGCCACCACCATGTCACACCGACCCTCCCAAATGATAGATCAGATATTTGTGATTCTATTTTTGTACCACACGCGCTGTAGAACTAAACAACACCCTCTAGATCTTGATTTTTAAGTTCAGATTCCTAGGGTTTTGTTTGATGGTTTGTTCGAGTTGGTTGGTTCAAAGACTCCATGGCCGCCACCATCATCTCCGCCACTGCTTTTATATTTTTTTTCGATCTCTCATCTCCTTTGGGTAAGTCGAAAACTATAGATCTATTTTTGCTACTTTTTTATTTATTCAACCGATGATAAACTATAGTGTCGATATTTTCGTGGATAAAACATATCCAAAAATGTTTTTGATAAGGTTTCGTGGTAAAATGTGGATAAAAGGGTGTTTGAGAATTTTGTTGGAATTAGGAATTTTGTTGAAAGGTTAATGTTTGGTGTTGTTATAATGAAGGAAGAAAGTGTTTCATGGTTATGTTGATTGTGATGTCGATGGTTTTTTTTCCGATTTTGTATTAGTGTTGATGAGAGGAGAGAGAATCTCATCTGTTTCAACAAAATCACATACGTGATTTGATGTATATATTATTTGGAAGTGATAATTTTGTTATTGGAGAATGATTATTGGGTGGTGATAGTTGGAGATGTAGACACATAAAGGAAGAAGATGTGTTTGCTTGAGCTAATCTAAAGGTAGATGCCAAATCATCGTAAAGGTTGGTGAAGAAATGGGTTTGTGAAGAAATGGGTCTTATCCATATAAACTACACCGTTCGTCCTTATGGTGTTGAAATACGAATTTACCCTCATGTGCAAGTCACATGATGGGTTTTAACGATCAAACTTAACGTTTTTTGGTCAAGGGACTAATGACGCATAACGTTTCCAACTTAAGGACGAGACGGTGCAACTTTTTGGTCGAAAGCGACGAAACCTCGGTCAACGTAAACCACAAAACGAACGGTGTAATTTACTCTTATCATTATTACACAGAAACTCCGAAATCTATAAGACGGCCATGTCTTACATATTTGTTTTGTTACCATGTAAAACCATTTTGTAGGTTCTTCATGGTTACTTATCTAAGACTAGATAATACATATTGTTTTTGGAATTAATACTCACTAAGTTATATCTAATAGTTTGTTTAAGTATGTTTCGTGTTAGTGTTTTTTTTGTTTATTTAAAGCACATCTTGGCAGTCATTAGAACCTGTCTCGCTAATAAAAGAACATGTGTGATAGTCTGACCTTTAGGTGTTAAACATTTTTACCACAACTAAACTTAACTAGAGATATCGCGTCAATAACACACATCTAGTTTTATTTGTAGAAATCCGAGGGAATAGTGAATAATATATTGATCTAAACATTGAAGATTACATGAAATTAAATAGAAGACAAACTAACCTAACCCTAACAACTAAACGGGTCGAAGCCAAAGGGCTTACGGGCCTTTATTATCTAACATCCCTCTCAAACTCATAATTTACAGCAGTAAATATTTGAGAGTTTGTCAAACAGAAAATAAACTAAAACTGAAAAACAAACAGAAAAGAGAGTGTCCCAGCAAATCGATGCTAAACGGAGTCTCAATCCGATACAATCCAAACTGTAACAATGCAACAATAGTCAAGTCTAAAACAGACGGACCAAAGTCATTGCAAAATTAAATCAGAGCAGAGCAACATAATTACGGAGTTGAACAAGAGTATATTCATGAAGACAGAGTAGATGCATACATAGCAGATTTAGACAGACAGATGCAGACAATGCAGATTCAGGCAAACAGAACCAGACATATAATCAAATGGGGAACCATGCGGAATCAGATGAAGAACTAGACAGAAACATGTGAAATCAGATAGATATAAACCCAAACGTATCCAGATGCATAACCAGAACCAAGTTTTTAATGTCGAGATGCAACACATTACTATTGAAGACGTAGTCGGATTATTTAAAACTATAGCATTACCATCACCATCACCAATAATCCATTATAGGCCAAATTATAACCGTGATTATCAAATACTGATATCGATACCGATACCAATACCAATACCAAACAAAGTTGAATCACAAAAGATGAATCAATGAGTAGTCACAAACCAACCACAAATCAGAAACTAATATCGATGCTAAATAATAACCGATTCAGAAACCCAACCTAACGTATGTCTTTAAACGATCTTTAAATCATAAATCAAAGCGGAGTCAAACTTAACAATTGCTTTTCCAAACAATTAAACAATGGTACCACAAAATTGTCTACAACTTTCAATAAAACCACATTAGTAATATCAAACATATATGCAATTATAATGAAGAAAACTGCATGACATTAAATAAAAGACAAACTAACCTAACTTTAGCAACTAAATAAACCGAACTCAGATTTACGGTTCTTTATTATCTAACACTATTAACTAATTTAAGAGATTTTTTTTTGCTTAAACTATATGTCAATTCCTTATTATAAGTATCATATTGTCAAGTGACTAAAAATGTTAATCAAGTTTTATTTTATCGTGCGATAACGGTAACTTTTATGTTTTAATGGTTGAATGTTGACACATGTCATTGTATAATTTTATACAATAGCAACAATCCAATTCTCGATTTTGTCGAAAAAAGTAAAAGAGATGTAGGACGTAGTTAGTCATATTTTACTCGAATAAATTAAGAAACTGCTTCCAGAGCGATCTTCATAAATCTTTTAATTTGGCAAAATTTACGCTTATTATTGCACAAAACTAATAAGTTGAATACTCTCTCCGTCCTATAATAATTGTCTACTTTGACTTATTTGAGTATTTCTTGTTCAACTTTGACCATTAATATTTTTATTTTTTGTTATATAATACTTGATGACAATTATACCAAATGAAAATACATTTAAAACTCAATCTATTCATACATTTTTTTTATCAAGTATTATATTACACAAATAAAAATATTTATGATCAAAGTAGAATAAAAAAGACTTGAAAAAGTCCAAGTGGACAATTATTATGAGACGGATATAGTACAATATTTTTATCATATAGATAATATTGTATCTTAATTAGAAATTTAGCTATAGTCTAACATTTTTTTAATAAAGGAAAATGATTGAGATACGTAAAAGCATGATTTAATTTGTGCATAAATCAATATGCCAATGATTTATTTGTTTGTGAAAAAATAAGTTCTTCTGCTGTCACCAACACGATGTTATCACATATAATTAGACATACATTTCGGCATATCAGTTAGTTATGTCAATCAATGCTCTTTACAAAGATGCTCCTCATTATAAATAAACAAAAGGGCATTTGGTCTAGTGGTATGATTCTCGCTTTGGGTGCGAGAGGTCCGGAGTTCGATTCTCCGAATGCCCCTCTTAAATTTTTCCTTTTCATCACCTATTTTCCCGCCAAAACCCACACCCTTTTTATCTTAGTATATATATTTTAATCACAAATCCCCCAAAAACCCACATTCAAAATCAACCCCCCCAATTTTACATCTTTTTTTATAACCAAAAAAAAAAAAAAACTAATTAGTGATTGTTAACTTCTCGAATAAGCTTCCCAAATTATGTTTAACTAATCTTCTGTAATGTTTTAGTTTGATTAGTTGGAGTTATGGAGTTAGGGTTTGGCGATCACCATACTGGTACACTCTCTCTTTTTCCCCTTTTTATTTAGTTTATATAAAATTACACACACTACATGTATGTGTGTTCTTAATTCTTATGTGTAGTTTTTTGTTATTAGAAAATCAGTTGTTATATGTAGCATTTACCTGTAAATAGTTAGATTATGAGAATTAGTTTCTAAACCTCTAGGGCTTTACCTGGTTTCGGTCTGCGTGTCAGTGCGTTCAAACCCCATCGACCAAAAGGTTGGAAACTACAGGTGGCAATTTGAGAACTATTGGTTAAATATAGGTCTAGTTGGGTAAATCTTATTAGACGCCGAGTTTAGTTGGGTCTCACTAAATATTTTAGATGGATTTAATTGGTTATTTGATAAAAAGTGCAATGCGCCTAGGTGGGTCTAGCGGGTCAAATTTTTATTTTTTTTTTTTAAAAAAAATTGACCAAAACCCATCTAGACCCGGACCTATTTAGACCCATGTTTCTAGAAGACCCATCTAGACCGGACCCGTTTAGGCGCAAACCCATCTGGACCCGTGACCCGACCGACTCGACACACCTATTTTGCCACCTCTATTGGAAACCATGGTTACCCAAAAAATTGTTACTTTTACTATGATAATGCAGCGGAATATCCAAACAGATAATAACTGCTTATCTGCTATTTGTTAAGGGAGTAGTTAGATAAGCACTTCTAAAACACAATGCCAAACACAGTGGAACAGGAAAGTTTATGTAGTATGAATATTATGGTCTCGAAAAGTTTTTGTCAAATTCTGATTATTATTTAAGGATTTTTATGTAAAACAGTTTGTGATTAGTATCTCGGATAGTCAGATTCAGTTTTACTAGTTACTGTATCCAAACTCTAGAAACTAGTTATCTGCGATTTGAAAACACGATAACAACTTTATATCACATGGATATTTCTTAGAGATTGTACTTGAGGTTTGTTTGCGAAATGTGATTATTTAAGGTCTGATGTGAATCTTTTATATTATTTATTACGACAGGTGATAAGCTTGATGAAAATGTTGAGGATGATCATTGTATGGCTGGCGATTTTGACTTCACCGAAGAAGTTGAAAGCCCCTTGAGCGAAAACCAATATGAGAATTTGTTTGCAGATACCGAGGAGTTGGATATTCCGAATTTTGCTGGTGACTTGAGAGCCCTAATGGTGGAAGATAGTGAGGATGAGCTGGTCGTTTCGGATAGTGACGATGATAACATGCCTGAACCAAAAGTGGGAAAGACCAGAGGTAAGTTAAGGCGTAAAACATTTAAGAATGTCATTTGAAGATCATAGTTTGTGTGTATCTTGTCTGTTTGTCTTTCAATTGATGCATACTTGAGCAATAACTGTGCTTCAGAAGTATGTTAGCGTTGCGTTTATTCACATAAAGTATTATGAATCTTATATTATCACGAAGATTCTAGACCACCGTATTTCTTTTCGAAATCAAACACTGTGCTCTTGTGATTGTTTATATAGCTCTCATTTCGTTACATAAAAATTGGTTCACACTAGAAAATTCAGGTTTATGTGTACATGTGATGTTTACTAGCTGATTAGCAACATTAATCCAATGTAACGTGTCTAAGAATGCTCTATATGTGTAAAACTATTGAGCATATCAGTTAGTACATGTTACGACTAAAAAATATAGCTCAAGAATTTGTTTCATTTACAATTGTTTTCGTTATCAGGAACTTTATGGAGACGAGTTAATGCAGTTGGCTCACAACCAACTGAGGTTCGGTCTTCTGCAGGAAGCAATTTGACAGACAAATTAACTGATAATGGTCCCACTTATGTACATTCCGAGACTAAGTTACTGGAAGTACCTATCGAAAGATCAAGAGAGATGAGCCTTACATCAAATAACGAAAATACAGTGAAAGTTGATCAGGACACAAAATATTCAAAACAAGATGAGCCTGTTAATGAATCTCAAGAACCTACTGAAGGATCAAGAGAGATGAGCCGTTTCTCAAATAATGAAACTGCAGCGCAAGCTCATCAGGGCGCAAAAAGTTCAAAACAAGACGAGCCTATTGATGAATCTCAAGAACCTACTGAAAGATCAAGAGAGATGAGCCGTTTCTCAAATAATGAAAATACAGCGCAAGTTGATCAGGGCGCAAAAAGTTCAAAACAAGACGAGCCTATTGACGAATCTCAAGACCCTACTGAAAGATCAAGAGAGATGAGCCGTTTCTCAAATAATGAAAATACAGCGCAAGTTGATCAGGTCGCAAAAAGTTCAAAACAAGACGAGCCTATTGACGAATCTCAAGACCCTACTGAAAGATCAAGAGAGATGAGCCCAATAACAGATGATGAAAATATGGCGAAAGTTAATCAGGACACAAACAGTTTAAAAGGAGACGAGATTGTTTATGAATCTCAAACACCCGGGGAGTTATCACAAGCTAATGCATTAAACTTTGTGGATCAGTATTTGTCGGTTAGTTTTGTAAATTCATCTCCAGAAGTCAAGATTCCGAAAGTTGATGGGATGAGATCACCTCTTGCATCATGTGCAAAAGGGTCCCACGATATGGCAAAGAAAGCCAATCTTATGACCAAAATTGGTATTTCAACCTTCGATTTTGATGATAATCAGTCTGATCACGGTGGGGAGCCTTTTCTAAAAAAGCAAAAAGAACTCGACAATCAAAGAGAGAAACATCTGGATGGAAGATGTAAAGATGTGGTTAGCTCCAAAAGAAAGCTGGATGAACAGTTTGAGGAAACGTTACCACAATCCCCCTTTGTTAGTGGTGGCAATGAGGATGCACATTGTATGTTTGATATTGGTTTCGAGACCCAAATGGCAGCTGAAGCTATGGAAGCTCTGTTCTATGCCCCTCCTCCCACTATTGATGCTAATGAACAGTTCTCGTTTCCTTCAAGAGCTAATTGTAATTCACGGGCTGGTGGAATGAGTCTTAAGCAAAAAAGGGTTACTAACCAAACCCATCAAATGTCTACTTCCTTCCACAAACACGAAAAAAACCATAAAGAGTTTAATACTGAGTTACTGAGTACTAAAACAGCAACAAAAAGAGGGCCATCAAATGAAAAGTGCAAGATACATGATAAGTCATTAAAGGTTTTTACCCGAAAGAAGCAAAAAGAAGATTCAGAAAAGGAAAATATTCGAGGTGGTTATATAAAACATTACTCACTTCGGCAGAGGCATCAGAACGTTAAAACCTGTTCCCCTGTTGCTTCTCGAACTAGACGTGGGTCATCAGTAAAACGGTCAAAGAAGACTGAAGATGCATGTAATTTGGAGTATATGACGCATGGTAAGCAGGTTGATTTCATTCATAAAAGAAAAATGAGTGATTTAGATACAAGTTTAGAAACGACTTCTGATCATTTGAAGTTTAATACATGGAACTGGCCAAAAAAGAAAAGGACACGTCTAAATATGAGACAAAATGCAAAAGTAGATTCAGTTGTTGGAACTGATGTGGGAAATTCAGATGTGGGTCCCACGGAGACGGAAGGGAACTTTAAGGAAGCTTTTTTTATGTCGAGTGTAAAGAGGAAAGCTCGTTCTGCTTCTAAATACAGGCCAATGGCTTGCAAATTTGGTCAATCAACTTTAGCAGATGTTACCAACACCAAATGTGTTTCAGCGAGCATATCTTTAGCTGATGAAGAGAAGATGAAAGATTCATTATCGAAAGGAAAGAACAAAAAGCAACCGATGAAGAAAAACTCTACAAGTCCCTACCTCAAGATCGAGCTTCCTAGATTGAGATACGCTGAATCTTCTCCTGATTTTATACCCTTGAGAAGACGTATAAGTAAGACAGAAATTCGTGTTATGTTCAGCCAAAACCTTGACGATGACGTCGTCAAGCAGCAGAAAAAGGTTTTCTTTTTATTTGTTTCTGTTTGTCTATTTTCCATATCAGAATAGAGGTTGCAGTAACTGGGTCGATTCGGGTTATGTTTGACCTTCAACGGGTCAAACTTGTAAAGTAAAAAGTTGGCCAAATTATTTAGTAACATAATTTTTGACACACAAATCATTAATCGAAAATACTGAGCAAAAAGTGTTTCGGCTCAACTCAACCGCCCTGTTTTGACCCATTAAACCTGCCCGACTCGTCCATATCGGCAACTATAACCACATCCTTGCTTGTCCTGACCTGTCTTTGTAATGGACAGATCATGCGAATATTAGGAACTTCTATGGCAAAAGATTGTTCAGATGCTACGCATTTTGTTGCCGATAGATTTGCAAGGACAAAGAAGATGTTAGAAGCAATGGCTTTTGGTAAACTGGTTGTGACACCCTTGTGGCTTGAGAGCTGTGAGCAAGCAATGTGTATTGTCGATGAGAAAAATTACATTCTTAGGGATGATAAGAAGGAAAAAGAAATCGGCTTTAACATGTCTGTTTCATTGTCTCATGCAAGATTACATCCACTTTTGAAGGTAATTTTGGGCTGTTTGGATGTTCATTTTGGAAATAATTATTTTGTTATTCAAGGGTCAAATAACAAGTCTGATACTAGAAGTAACAACTCTGCAAAAATAAGAATTTGCAAAATGCTCAAACAATATTTCTAGCATCGTGTTTTATCACAATTGGTTATGAATATTTAGTATCTAATAAAAATTTGTAAAACACGCATTCAAACACTCCCATATGCCTTAATGCTATGTTTGGTGCTGCTTACCAGGATCGGAGAGTCTTGATTACTGCAAATGTAGAACCCGACAAAGAAGTGATTGTAAACTTAGTCAAGGCAGTTCATGGCCAGGTGGATATCCTACTCTTATATGTTCATTACATTTTAATTTGATCATCTTTATACCACCACTACACAAACGTCTTCTGTCAAATTACATTTGGTTACATAATTTTTACGGATCCACCACTGATTATCATGTTATAAATGAAATGTTTCGCAGGTCGTTGAAGGCATTCACGAAGCTGACATGGAGTATAATGTATTTGATGATCTCTTAATACTGTCTTGTAAACAAGATTATGCTGCATGCGTTCCATTCTTAGACAAAGGTATTTAGATAATAGACCTTATTTTTGTTAGGCATATAATAGTTGGTACCTTCTGATAATCAAATGAATAAACCTATGGTATGTATGTGTGTACAACTACTTGCAGGTGCAGCAGTTTACAGTTCAGAACTCTTGCTAAACGGTATCATTGTTCAGAAACTAGAATATGCGAGGTAAGTTTACTGTGGGGCTCCCTGGTAGCTTTCTATGCAGACTGTCAAGACTCAAGTGGTATCAAAATGGGTCGGCGGTCGAGTAACTGGTCCAGTGGTTTACTCTAAAGTTTGGGTCGAAACAGGTCGCTTGACCCACATACATTTTTACCTTTTTGTTAATTTAATAACGTGCTCAGTTGGTTTACAAAATCTATGTCAATAATTGTCTACCCTTTTTAAATAAAGCGATATGGTTTTTGCCCATTTAAATACGCTTGGGATTAATTTCAACCCGTTCCACCCATTTTCTTACCCGTATGTGAGGAATCATAAGTAGCTAATCCTTTACTTTAGCTTAAGGCATTTGACCCATTAGTGATAAAAACATAAGCCACATTGGCCTATGTTTAAGTAAATGGGTCAGAATTTAAACGTATCTGTGTAACCTAGCGACCACACGTATTTGTGATTTCATCATTAGCCATTTCGACATTTTCATTACATGGTATTAACCGAATAACAATAGATTTTAATGCATTGTCGGATGAAATGTTCATAATGTCAAGTAGGATGTTGAAGACATGTTTTTTGACATTTCAGGCATCGACTCTTCTGTGACCATGTTAAGATGAAACGTTATGTCAGACAGCGAAAGAAAAATGGAAGCCAGCATCTTCTAGGTTGTTAGGAACATAAACATTTTGAATCTCCTGTACATTTGTATACATATTTTAGCTAACATGTCAAAATGGCGATTTTGAAACATTGTTTTCATGATTATTTGCTTCGAATCCCAAATGCCATTTTGATTCTTGTTAAACGGTTGACAAAAGATTATCAATTTAAGTGCAACATATTGGTCATATCAAGGCCTTGTTTCGCAATGGATTTTTTTGTAGTTTCATTTGTATCTTGACAAAGGTCAGAAATGGGACATGAATTGTACATTTGCACACAAACATAAGTTGACTATTTGACTTTTAATGGGAAGTATTATCTTTCGCTGCTCATTTATATATGATGACGTATAGTTTATATTCGGGTCACGAACCCGACCAAAACCCAATACTAATAAGCCCAGTACGAACTGGGCTACGCCGATAAGTGTTTCGGCTCACGAAGGCCCAAGCCCAATGTTAATTATGAAATACGATATCGGATATCTCCTAATCATGGAGATAATCATTCCTTAACCGACTTAGGCGGGATACGCCGAAGGTTGAGGAACACGGAACTAACAAGGATTTCGTGTGTATATAAAGGGAATCCTATCCCTCGTTAAAGGTACGATCTAAAACCTTAACTCTCTTTTAACCCTAAACCGATTACTTACTCTCACGCCGGAGGATAATCGTGGGAGACAATCCCACGATAAGCCTAACGGTGTTTTCTGTCTTCTTAGTGCGCAGGTTTCAAGCAACAATCATCAATTGGTACGAGAGCCGGAGCCCCAAACAAGGAACGCCCAACTTTTGTATCAACAAGTGGCGCCATCCGTGGGACCATTCACTAAGAACTAAGAACTAGAATGACGAAGCATGGAAATCAGCGATCGCAAACAGATCTTACGGGAAAGAAGCTGCACGTCGGATCAGCTTCCAAGCAAACTTCGGGACAACCAAGTGTTGCTAAAAACCAGGGATCAGGCCAAGATTTGGTCTTCCCTCTGATGGAACCACGCTCGGGGACAACCCAGGCCACGGCAACCACCGTTAGCGCAGGAGACCCACTGCGCACTCCCTTTGCCACTCCATTCCAAACAGTGGTGGAGACAAACTTCACAAAAGCACCTGATGCGCCCGATAAAAATAAGGGTATAGTGGTAGAAACTGATATTCCTACTCTATAAGGGGTTGTGTCAGAACTAGCGTCAGACGAGTTCGTATCGCAAAACTACGAAACCTTGGCTACTCTCATGCAAAAGGAAGCAAAAAAGAGGTCAGGTCGGAGTCTGCATGCACGACTCGATTTTGGCCCGGAGTTTGAGACATCCCCACCGCGCCGTCAGAAGGAAAAGCGCAGGAGGGATAGTCGCCGACCCCCAGTGTTTAATAGAATTGGGAGGAGAGTTGAGGATGATGAGACATCCAACTCACAAAGATCCGGAAGAAAGTGAGGAGGATGAGCAGTACATCACGTGTCCACGCCGACTTGGTAGCCAAGAATCCATGACGGACTTGGGCGACAATACTCCCCAGTGAAAGCCCTTCAAGTCCAGATTCGAGGACGGTCGGTAAGTGCCAAAGAAGGAAAAATTCATCCTCTGATAATTCCTCGGACAACGAGGATAGCGATACATGACATTGGAAGTCTAAGAGGAAGTATCGCGACCGTGAGGAGGAAGACATGTCTCTTCCGTGGCGTCAGTCAAAAGATAGATGCGTTCACTCGACGCATCGCTGATTTCTCGAGAGATAAGAGAGGCGCATGCCCGCTAACGTCAAAACCTATGACGGAACGGTGATCCCGACGATCACCGAAAATTTTGAATCACCGCTACTATCGAAAACGCCACAACCGTGTGGCGCCACATGTTCAATTCCACACTAGTAGGAAACGTGCGGGCGGTTCAAGAAGCTTCCACGCGAAGCATTGGTGGCTTCAAGAGTTGAGAAAGGCGTTCGCCTAAACTTCACTCAACGAAGAAGTGCACTAAGAATCCTATCGAACTTGCGGGGTAAAACAATGCAGGGAATCTACAAGCGCATTTATGGAGCGCTTCAAAGATGAGTGCATGCGAGTTAAGGCGTGCCCGAAGTGTTGAAAATCTCGGGGTTCATGAACGGGATCAATAACCCGAACTCATCAAAAGGTGAACGATAAGATCCCCAAACCTTTGATGAAATGATGAAACGGTCAAGGTCCTTCGTCCAGGAGAAGCCGCGCGCGGATAGCAAGAAAAGCTACTCAAGCTACCGGTCAAAGGAACAACACGGAGACAATCCAATGACCGGGCAAAGAATCGCAATAAGAGCTACCGCGACGGGGAATGGACGGGATAACGACAAGTATATCCCACGACCAAGACCCCAAAGGAAATACTTGCAATGAAGGTGCGAACTTTCCAAGACCGCCACAAATGCGCACTCCAGAGGATCGGCGCGTAGGGAGTGGATCTTGTGACTATCACGCACGTAAAGGCTACACCACCAATGAATGTGTCCAATGCGGCTCATTGATAAAATGGTTAAAGAGGCGATTGGACCATTTGGTCAAAAACATCAAGGAAGGAAAGGATAGATGAAGAATGGGAACAAGAAAGAGGCACCCAAGGACAAGGTCGACACCATCTACATGATACAATCATGGCGGTGGTTACTAGGCGTAAGGTCGGCCGTAACTTTTCACGTGGAAGTGAAATCTCTTTCCCACCTTAATCTGCGGACAATGCAGTGGTAGAGCCGCCACCATCGAAATTAGCGGGGGGTCACGACATCCACCGCATATACGTTGATGGAGGAGCATCTGCAGATATTATGTATGAGCACCGCTTCAAGCGATCGCGACCGAAATACGCAGATCGGGCTAAGCCCGGCCAGACAACGCCGACCGGTTTTACAGGAGAAAAGATATGGCCTATGGGCAAATACGCTTACTAGTCGGCGTGGGCAATAGAGAACACTCATGCGACGACTGGATGGAATTTATGGTGATCAAATCCCTTCGCCACACAACGACATCATCGGAAGACCGGGGATATCGGCCATGCGCAATGCATCGCCCACAAAGACATGGGATGCTTAAATTCTCGGTGGAAGGTGGTATTGTCACTCTCTACAACGCCACTGTACCACATAGAGAATGTAACACGATTACATGCGAGACGACACCTATTCCAGAACAGCGCGCACCCAAGGTTCCAAACCTGAAGGTCGCAATTCATCCTAATTACCCAGAACAAGAAATTTCAATCGGAGGATCGCTGTCGGACAACGGCAAGGCAGCTGTGTGCGAACTCTTGCAAAAGAACTTGGACATTTTTGCATGGGAGCCAAAGCACATGACCGGAGTACCACGTTCAATCACAGAACATGTCGAGAACCGGCAAGGATACTCACCAATACGCCGTAAGAAGCGCCAAGCTCCGCAGGCGCACAAGCAATCTGGCGGTACATAAGCTAGTAGAGGCGGGAATCATGCGGAAGTCTACTACCATGACCGGCTTTCTAACCCGCTTATGGTAAAGAAGAGTGATGGTAGTCATGCGGATGTGCGTGGACTTTATCGATCTTAACAAAGCATGTCCACAAGATCGCTACCCACTACCGAGATAGACCGGAAGGTGGAATCTTTGTGTGGATATCCACTAAAGTGCTTTCGATGCATACAAAGGATACCATCGATTCGGATGGCTCGGAGGACGAGGAAAACGGCCTTTCACACAAGCCAAGGCGCTCTCTCGCTATACAAAATGCCCTTTGGCTTGAAGAATGCAGCGCCACTTATCAACGGTTAGTAGATAATGTGTTCGAAAACAGTTGGCCGCAACCTAGAGGTTTACGTCGATGACCGGTCATAAAAGCCATATCAAGAGGAGTTGTTTGCGACATTGAGGAAACTTTCGTGACACTTAAAGAGATCAACATGAAGCTAAATCCTAAAAATGCACTTTCGCGCTACGAAGGCATGTTCCTTGGATACTTGATAGAACCCGATGGTATAAAGCCGTGTCCGTAAAAGACTAAGGTTGTTATCGACCTTCCTTCACCGCGCACGTTGAAGGAAGTCTAGTCTCTCAATGAAAAGTCGGCGGTCTAAATAGATTCCTATCCAAGTCAACAGACAAATCACTACCTCTTTTCAAAACACTCAAGAAGTGTATAAAAAAGAGAGATTTTCGTTGGACTACGGAGGCGAAGAAGCCTTCACACGCCTTAAACAACACCGCAACAATCCCCACACTTGTAGCACCCCGACCGTGGGAAGAGTTGATTATGTACTTATCTCGCAACTCATGGAGCAACAACAGTTGTTACTAACAGATAGGAACTCAAGACAAACACCAAGTGTACTTTGTAAGCAAAGCGCTCAAGAAAAGAGATGAACTATAGCAATGGAAAAGTTGGTCCTCGTGATTATGATTCGCCGCAAACAACATGCAGTACTTCCAAGCGCACCCGATAGCGATGATCACGCATCAACCGATCAAGCAAATCATCTCCAAACCCGACGATCGTATGATTGCGTATGGAGTGTATTGCTAGTGAGCACAACATCTCCTATAGACCACGATCGCAGTAAAAGGCGGTACTAGCAGATTTCATCATCGAAAAACCAGACACCGATGATCCACCCGCACTAACCAAGAAGGAACTACAAGATCCATGGGTCTTGTTCACGGACGGATCCTCATGCGTGGATGGGTCAGGAGCAGGCCTTATCCTCACAAACCCGGAAGGAATGGAATTCACTTACGCACTGCGTTTCGAATTCACAGCAACAAATAATGAGGCAGAGTATGAAGCCCTAATAGCCGGACTACGCATTGCAGCTCGAATGAATGTACATAACTTGGAAGCGAATGTAGATTCCAGTTAGTAGCCAACCACGTGTTGGGTGAGTACGTGGCGAGGAGGAAAACATGATTCAAGACCTCGAAAAACCAAGGCACTAATCCAAGGCTTTGACAAGTTTACCATCAAACAGGTTCCTCGAGGGGAAAACCGAAAGGCGGATGCACTAAGCAAAATTGCATCCACAAGCTTTGCACACCTATCGAAACAGGTGTTGGTGGAAACATTGAAAAGCAAATCCATCTCAGAGATGGAAGTATCCACGGTAATAGAGGAAGAAGGCCCTACGTGGATGACACCGATAACGGACTTCGTAAGCAAAGGAGTATTACCCCAAGAGCAGAAGGAAGCCCGAAGGATACGGCGTACATCACAACGATTTGAACTTCGGGACAACATACTATATCGACGCTCTTTTTTACAACCATGGCTCTGCTGTGTTGGTCCCCTACAAGCAAACTATGTGCTACGGGAAATCCACGAAGGTTCATGCAGCATGCATTCAGGACCAAGGTCCGTGGTGGCGCGCGCTTTACGGTCAGGATATTATTGGCCCACCATGCACCGCGATGCGCGGGACTTAATCGAAAGTACAATGACGCCAAGTTCACGCACCGTGCCACGCCAACCACAACAGATCTAACACCAATTACGGCACCATGGCCATTCTACAAGTGGGGTATAGACATCGCAGTCCTTTTCCTGCTTGCGGCGGGAGGATTAAAGTTCCTCATAGTCGCCATAGACTACTTCACCAAGTGGATCGAGGCAAAGGCAAGGTGACAATCACTAGCAACCGGTGAAACGCTTTGTCCGGGAAAATATTGTATGCCGCCGGTCTACCCGAGGAAATCATCTCGACAACGGAAACAATTCTGCGACAACCCTTTCAAGGATCGGTGCGAAGTTAAAATCACACAAGACTTCGTCGCTTAAACACCCACAAACCAACGGCTTTGTTGAATGTGCGAATCGAAGCCTGGGTGAAGGAATTAAGGCACGCTTGGACAAGCACAAAGGAAGATGGGTGGAAGAACTATCGCATGTTCTATGGGCACACCGCACTTCAATCAAAACCAGCACAGGGGACACCCCCTTCTCTCTAGTCTATGGGACAGAAGCCGTCATACCAGCCGAAATCGTAATGCCAACTATTCGCACTGCTGAAATCAATGTGGCAACCAATGACGACGAGCGACGATCGACTTAGACCCGCTAGAAAAAGGCGCGAACGCAGCGACTATACGGGAAGCAAAATCAAAATCAATGATGAAGGGATACTATGACGCTAAGGTGCGATGTGTTTCATTCTGACTGTGTGACTTCGCCATCACGCCAATGATGCGAGCCACGCAGAAGACACAGTAAGCTTGGACCAAAGTGGGAAGGACCCTATGAGGTTACTGAAGCATTAGGAACATGCGCGTACAAGCTACGAGGCTTGGATGGTCGTGAACTGCCACATACATGGAACATCTGCAACCTTAAGAGGTGCTACATATAGGAATGGCTACGGCCCAGCGCACAGACGCTCCTGCCCTTTATTGAAGTGCCAAAGAAACATCTATGTATTTACTTTTTGTTTTCCTTAGTATATTGTCTTATTTATGTCTCATAAAAACTTGCAAGTATCAATAAAACGTCGCGGTTTCTAGCTAACTCCGCGACACATTTTAATTTGTTATTTCCATATACTGTATGTCTTAACAATTTTTTATTTTTGCCTACATGGCGTGCATGCACTTAAAAAACCCACGATGGTAAAAGGATGAGTCAACCTACTAAAGGACTCGTTGAGTAAGAGGGTTGCAAACCCATCAACACTGGATCATGTATCCTTGTTAAACACCTTGTTCTCAAGACGTTGGAATAAGTTTGTGCGCATCTCACGATGGGTGCGCAACAACGTATATGGTGCACGTTTAACAACTTAGGAACCACGACACTTGATTCCTTGATATGATATTTACAGTACGCTGCATATCACAACATACACGATTATGATAAAAAAAGTACTTATAAATTATCTCTTAAGTATACTATGATCTTCATACATGACTATGGATTTCTTCTCTTATCCGCGCTTGTATACGACTTTGACCCTTAAAACATGTCTTATACGCAAAGACAAACAGATAAGTACACACCTTACAAGTTGCAATAATATCAACACGCACTTAGCAAAAGGACATTATTTTCATTAATGACTACAAGTTATTACAAAAGGATGTTTACTTTACGAAGTACAACTTACCAACTATTAGAACGCTCAAGAGATGAGCTACCACGCGGTTTCAGATCTTTAACCTCGCTTAAACTCTTTAACAAATCGTAGTCTTGGCGAGATACGGTGGCAACACTATCAGTGCACCCCGTCGAATCGGGAGGTGAGTGCTGCAACGCCACACAAAACGGCCTTACCCTTAATGCCTTCCTTCTTGGCGAGCCTAGTAGCATGAGCTTCCAAGACCTGTTTCAAGGGAACTTCCTTCTCCAAAGCGAAGGGATTCAAGATATCTTTGGGATGAACAAAAACAGGCACTTGCAGCTGAGACTCATTGGGTTTCAAGAAGTAATCATGTTGTGCCTCAGCATCCTCAGCACGATGCCTAGCCAAGGTTAGCCCTTCCATTATTACCCCTATAGGGTAATCTTGGTCGCGCTCCAATTCAGCAATTAGTGGAAGCTCCAAGGACTTCATTTTTTCCATCGAAGACACCAGCTCGTCATACGCTTTAGCGTTATATCCAGGTACCTTCTCAACTGGTACCTTCAACAGATCAGACTCATGCGGCTTTTCTACAGCTTTCGCCTTACCACGCTCCAATGCGCATTGAACCACTCCACCGAAAGCATCAACCACTTCTTGTGACTCCAGAGTGCTAAGTGCAGCAAGGCGCAGGCCATGGCCTATGAGCCACCTGCGCTCAACAATAGTAGATAGGAGTTGGGATATAACTCCTCATCGTACTCCAGACTCAGCTTGCGCAACTTCATCTCTTGCGCTTCCAAGGCATATTTCACAGTGGCACCAAAATTTTCCAACTGTGCGGACAGCTCATCCTTGCCCTTCTCCAGATACTTCAGCGCCCAATGACACGCAGACTTGTACCCGGATGATTCAGAGCGCTCTTGGCTTATTTGGCCCATTAGCGCCATCTTCTCTCCAGCAAGCTTCTGGGCGTACAGACTTAGGCCCTCTGCTTCGGCCTTAGCACTCGCCAACTGCGCCTCCAGCGACGCAATTTTCTGATCCTTTTGCGCACCTTGGCTACCTTCACCAGAAACTTGGGCCTTTAGCTTCTCAACCAGCGAAGCTTGATGCGCAGACACCTGCATCAACTCTTCAACCAGTTGTTTCATTGGAGCATCCCCAGCAGACAAATCCTCATCCTTTTGGCTGCATGGCACGGAAGACTCAGACTGCACAGGACTAGCCCGGGGTGATTCCATGGACTGTTCAAACCTGCGTACAAGAAGAGGAATTATTAACGCAGGATACACGAACAGAAGATGCGCGTAAATATTTGCCAACATTACTTACTGTGGACCAGACACATCAGCAGAAGGGGAAGGTGACGCACTGTCGCCAGATGTTGATTCCACCGTTAGGATAACGGGGCGTTTCTTTCTCGATGAGCCTGCGCCGTCACCTCCAGGTGACCGCTTGCGTTTCAGCACTAGGCTCTCCTCTTCCTCATCTTCTTCCATATGCTCCGCCACTGCTACGTGCGATGGCTGCACTAATGGAGAAGGCACTCTAGGGGACGGTACGCTTTGCAGCGGCGTCGCTTCCAGTGCAACAGAAGAGCTAGTCCCAGCTGCTCCTAGATCTAAATTCAGGGTACGCCCTGCAGTGGCATCAAGAACGGGCTCCTCTCCCTCTCTCAGCGGACGTACACCTACATTCACTTGAAGCGGCTTCGACAGTTGTACAACTCTGAACAGGTCCATTTCTGCGCCACAGAAGACAACAATACACAAGTTATTTTAAATACAGTGAAGGACGAAAAGCTTACATTAGTAAAGACAAAGGAATGCGAAGGACGAGCACCCACCCTGGCCATCAGCACCCAAAAAGATTGGAACCTCCTCAGGTCTGCCAAAATAGTTGCGGCTAATGCCCATATGCACCAAGAATTCCTTAGGATAGGAATTAATGGGGATGCAATTGGTATTTATGGTATCCGCATCCTCCACATTATATGATCCAGGGAGGGGGCGCTCATCCTTCGGCAGTGAACCCTGGGTGTAGAAATCGAAACGAGATGGGAAGCACACTTCATCTACCCAAAAAAATGCTTCTCTCCAATCCCTGAGCGCATCTAACTTTTTAGTATAGCATTGAAGGCGCCCAGCGCGCTTTGCGAAGGATACCCACCCGTGTGACCACGTAGTGTGATAAAACGCGCGGAACAGGTGGATAGACGGGTTAATTGCCAATATTCAGCAGTTAACCTCGAAATTGGTGATCTTTGCTGCACCTATGCAGTGCAGCTGGGATATATGCAGACGGTAGTAGTTTAACACGTCGCTCAGAAATAAGGATATTGGTACACGTTGATTCGCGTATTCGAAAAAACGCGTATATACCCCTATTTTCCCTTCGGGGAAGTCCGCTATTGTCGCTCTCGCACCCGGAACTTCCGGATGCACCGCAACGGGAATATAAAACTCAGAGGCGAACTCACGAAGCTCGTCCTCCGTTATGTCGGATGTAAAATCAGATAACACTTTGACCATGGTATTGTTTTTTATAAGCGCATGCGCAGTTACCTTTCGAATAAGTGGTTTTCTGGGTTGCACCTTGATGGTTTGTTAACAATGGCGGATTGAGTTTTTCACTATGAAAAACACAGTAAAATGGGGCAGATGGTTATATAAGTTTCCTCATCCACGCGATGAGCGACATATGGATCCCACTATCACCAACATGTGGTTCAGATCACTTGATGTGATGGGGTTGCAGTTACTTTCCCCCGATTTACGAGGCGTCCATTTTTAAAATACTATGTCTAGATACAATGTATAGGCGGGTATCTTTTCTGGCTTCTTTGCTACGCTTCGCAGTTTTTCCTTGACTACAGTTATTAGTCTTCCGCAGTCCATCACTGCGCATACTAAACTGGGGGGGCATGATGACGTATAGTCTATATTCGGGTCACGAACCCGACCAAAGCCCAATACTAATAAGCCCAAGACGAACCTGGCTACGCCGATAAGTGTTTGGGCTCACGGCCCAAGCCCAATGTTAATTATGAAATACGATATCGGATATCTCCTAATCATGGAGATAATCATTCCTTAACCGACTTAGGCGGGATACGCCAAGGTTGAGGAACACGGAACCAACAAGGATTCCGTGTGTATATAAAGGAATCCTATCCTCGTTAAAGTGCGATCTAAAACCCTAACTCTCCTTTAACCCTAAACCGATTACTTACTCACGCCGGAGGATAATCGTGGAGACAATCCCACGATAAGCCTAACGGTGTTTTCTCTTTCTTAGTGCGCGTGTTTCAAGCAGAATCATCAATTTGACGAGCAGAGCCGCCTTAAACAAGGAACGCCCAACTTTTGTATCAATGTTGGGAAAAAAGAGCAATGACTATGGAAGACATTAGAAAATAACTTCAAATTAACTAGATATGTCAATTTCAACTTATATGTAAGTAAACTTAAGGCAAAACAGCTATGAAAAACAATTTTACCATTAATCTTTTGTTTTTCTTTATTTTTTTTTTAATTATTATTATTTTTTTTATTTTATTGTTTACAGAAAACAATTATAAATATAGAACCCATAAGTTCATGGGTTAGAAGACAATAATTAATGGTCATAGTCTTGGGATAATTAGCTAAAATAAACATCTAAATGCTAACACACCGAACCAAACTATTTATGATAATGTAACATTCAAATTTAAAAGAGTTAAAGCTTGTTTCTTGGAATTAAGCTTACTATATAGTTTATTGCTTATAATTTTAGCGAGTGTTTGTGTTAGCCTGTGATTACAAGCTAAAAGCGTTTGAAGTGGTTTATGCTTGTAGGATACCTCAAATCCTAAGTAGGTTGAACCTCTATTAAATAGGCCACACAAGAATAAGCTTAAATTAACACTTAAAATGTGCTTATTTGGTATTTAAGCTCATAATCCTTGTAAATAAGCTTAAAGAAACACCCCTGATCACATTAGAGTATATAATCTTCAATATTTCAAATGACATAAATTATGAAAAATAATAATTTAAGAGCTAATATAAGTTATCGGGTTGTTGACAAAATGTTTTATAAAATTAAAGCTGTTATATAAGTTTAATCTACTAAGATAATGTCAACAGACTCATCATAACAACCCAATAACACTATTAATCTCAAACTATACAAGCCATATACACCACAATATATAAGTAAGAACAACTTTTTTTCTTTACTTTATGTGGGATTGAAAACTTAAAACCAAGTTTCACCAAAAAGTTGCCTTCTACAGAAAATCTGGGGATATAACCCTTTTGTTGATGTAATCAAATGCATTATTCTTTTAACAAACTAGCGAATGCTTGCATTGCAGTGTGCCATGCAGTGCGTGAAATAAAAATTTTCGATGAATATTTGGCTCGTTTGGTCCGCACCCGTTCGGGCTCAAGTCCATTTAGTAGATTCTTTTTGGGCTTGAATATTTAGATAATGTCTTTATTATTTGTAGTAGTGAAATTTAATGCGAGGAATTGTGTTTAATTTGGTTTGTACAATATGATGATAATTTGTACTCCTCCGTCTCAAATTTATTATCGAGAGACAAAACACAATATTAATAAAAGTGGGATATTATAACTCTCAACCACTTAAATGGAATATTACCTCATTATATTCTCTTTTCTTACTAAAATGGGTAAGTTGACAATTAATTTGAGACATCCATAAAAGGAAATATGGACAATAAATATGAGACGGAGGGAGTATTTCTTATGTAAGGGGTGTTTTAATAACTGTATTAATTGTATTTATTGACCTGTTAAATAATTGACTACATTAAATAACATTAATGTGGTGTTTTGTTGTACACTATGCTTCTTGTCTTGTACGTCTGAAAATTATGTGTATTTAAGTGTTTTACACTATGTTTCTTTTCTTGTAAGTAGTAGTCATTATAGTCATTAATAGCATTGACTACTTTAATAACATTAATTTTGTAAGTCTGAAAATTACATCATGCTTATTTTGTTGTACACTATACTTATTTTGTTGTAAATCTGAAAATTGGTTGCAACTATTGTATATTGTGCTTAAATGGTTGTAATTTTTGGTGAATGGGTGTTTTTAATAGCATTAATGTTGTTTGATAGAATTTTGGTCTTAAAATTACACCACGCTTTATTTTGTTGTACAATATGCTTACTTTGTTGTAATTCTGAAAATTGGGTGCATTAAAGTGTTGTAAACCATGCTTAATTTCTTGTACGTCTTAAAATTAAGAGTGAGGTGCATTCGTGCATTATAAGTAGTATAGATATAGATTACTTTAGAGATATAAGAACGTCTTTCATGCTGTTCAAAAAAAAAAAAAAAACGTCTTTCATCAGTTTGTAGTTTGTACCTACGTAATTTGTTTAGTTCAGGTTTCAACACATCTTATTTATATGTTTTCTTTATGACCCATCGAAATATTTTTATAGCTCCATGGACAATATATGGCATCGTTTCTCATATGCATTTGGGATAGCTACACACAGTAAATTGTGTACTAACAAAACTTGTGTGTCTCTTAACACTTTGTCATTTCATTGCAGCTACATAATGCACTTTGTCATTTTATAAGCTACACAAACACCTCTAATCACAATTAGTGACATACTTTTCAATTTTTTACTTGTACATATTTTTTATATGAAAAAAAAAAAAAAAAAAAAAAAAAGTTTGTAAAAAGATTAAGAACTTATATAAATTATTGTTGGTGGGATGAACAGTTTCGTTATATTTTTGTTATACGAAGTTGTCTATCAACAACAATAACATAACACAAATCTCAATTTATCTAGTCATATACACCACACTATATAAATAAGCACACATTCTTTTCTTCACTCGATGTGGGGCTTAAAACTTGAAATAAGTTTCCAAAGGTAACACCTTCTATTAACATTCCTGTGATGGATTTGTTGTGTGCTATTGAATCAGCATATATTATATTGCGCACTTTATTACTAATGGCTGGATAAAAAGACATGACAAAAGGCGAATTAAATGATAAATAATGAAGTCAAGAAGTACCATCTTATCACTTAGGGGTAAGATACCTTCATGAGTTACCAATATCACATAAACAACTTTCACCGAGCCTACATTTGATAATGGATGTTTGGGGTTGTCTTTTTAAATTTGCTTACGCTTTCTAAAATTTAACCAATAAGCAGTTTGTAACAACCAACTCCCAAATTGATTACTGAAACTAAATTTCTCAAATAAATCATATAAGCAGTTTGAATAAGCATAAAATCATCATATAACCACATTGACCCATTACGAAACCTGCCAGACCTGTCCATATTGCCTGCTGTAACCACATTTTTGCTTGTTCTCACCTGTCTTTGTAATGGATAGATCATGAAAATATTGTGAACTTCTATGGCAAAAGATTGCTCAGGTGCGATCAGGACAAAAAAGATGATGTGAACATCAATGGCTTTTGGTAAACTGGTTGTGATACCCTTGTGGCTTGACAGCTGTGAGCAAGCAATGTGTATTATGGATGAGAAAAATTCGAGTGTGTGGGATGCTTAGAAGGAAAAAGAAATCGGCTTTAACATGTCTGTTTCATTGTCTCATGCGAGATTACATCCACTTTTGAAGGTAAATTTGGGCTGTTTGGATGTTAGTTTTGGAAGTAATTATTTTTTTATTCGAGGGTCAAATAACAAGTCTGGTTATTGTGTTCTCATTTTGAAGAATTATAATTAATCTGCAGTTCTTCACCCATGGAGATAACTATAAGGCTAGACACAGTGGCGAACTAGTTCGTCGGTGCCACATCAGTTTTCTCTCTCCGACGACCTAGTTGCCACAGTGGTGACCCGAGATTTTTTTTTTATTCAAATATTTTTAAAAACAAAATTAAACTTCATTAACAAAAATACTTAACATTACAATAATAATTAAAAACTTAAACTAATAAAACGTAGACGTTACAATACTTATTAAAAACTGAAAAATCACAAAAACTTTTCATCGTCAGTTACGTCTTCGTCACAGGAACTGCCGCGTATCCCAATTGACGAATTGCCGCAGTACACTTGACCAATGGAGAAATACCAAGTAGCCCTCTA
Organism: Chrysanthemum lavandulifolium; assembly: GCA_022545495.1. Classification (NCBI taxonomy): domain Eukaryota; kingdom Viridiplantae; phylum Streptophyta; class Magnoliopsida; order Asterales; family Asteraceae; genus Chrysanthemum; species Chrysanthemum lavandulifolium. Next base: position 264,111,754 of record CM040241.1, read on the forward strand.
CAATCAGGAGTTTGTTGAAAATAAGGAGAATGATTGGTTACCTCTTGCACAATTTGAGTGAATAGGTCTCAGGGCATCAGGAACCGCCGACGGAATGTTTTTTCGTCATACAACGGTTCTTCTGAGATGGCGGCAACTAAGCGATTATGAGCACCTACACGATCCCTATCCGTGTGGTTTCGTTGAGCCTTTGGCGATGGCGCTTGGTAAGTGTCCCAAGCATCTGCGTAAACTCCATGAACTCAAACTCGCTTCATAACTTCTTCCTCGTCGGAAGACGAAGAATTAAAAAATAACTCGTAAGACATAATTATCAAAATGTGTTTGAAAGTGTTTATGAGAAGTTGTTTGAAATTGTGTGTTTAAAAATGTGTTTGAGGTTGGTATTTATAATGTTGTAAAAGTGGTAAAGTTTTGGAAAAGTGGGAAAGTTTTGGGTTGTGAGACTCGGTTGTCTCCTCAACCGAATTGCATGTTCTTCTCTCCTCAACCGACGACAACCCAAGTGCCCACAGTGGGAGAACCTTGCTCGACCTAGTGCTTCAACCGACGACAACCGACCCCTCTGTGGCCAGCCTAAAAGCAAATTAATTTGTGGTTGTTGAGTGTGAATGTTCCACTTCAATGGCTTCTTGGTATAAAGGCTGTGTAGACAACTTTGATCGAACCAAATGAACATCACCTCCACAAAAGATGACGGCATAAAGTTCAAATCACACCCAAAACAAACATTATCAACATGCAAAGTCAAATTATACACATCAATTAAGAACATGGATGATTTATACATGTATATCCAAGTTTCAGACAAATTAAACTCCTAAACTAATTAAAATGTATGTTACAAGTTTAACAATATTAACTGACTAATGGTATAGTCCTTTGATGTTTATGGGGACAAACATTTGCTCAAGTTGTTAGAAAAGTAGGAGCTCGGTCTTTGTATCTTGGTTTGACACCAGCATGGCGAGGTTAGTTCTTTATGGAGGTCTACATTTAGGTTTGTATGAACCATCTAAAAGTTTCTGTGAACTGGAATACGTTACTCTACAATTAGAAATTCAAATCTCATTATCTCAACTTCCCAAAGACTATTAGGTTGGATAAGTAAACCCTTCAAGCAAAATTATAGAAATATGTTAAAATATGTGGTGCTGAAAACAATTTCCAAATTTTCGTTTCAGGGTGACTTCAGGTTCCAAAGTGATATATATAATATGCAGGGGCGGTACCAAGAAAAAACAATTGAGGGGGCAAACTCAAAGTAATAAAGCATGCATCCCATATCATCAGAAAATACTTAAGCGTAGCAAACTGCAGTTACATAGCGTTTTAACGTTTTTCTTAAAAGCGAAAAAAATTTAAATATCATCTATCAAAAGTGCGATAAAAAAGGTGACATATTGCCACTCTAAATAAAAGATTGGTGCTAAACAGTCAAGTCTAACAGACTAAAAACTGCTCAAACACTAATGCAATTAAGATCGAGGAATATAGGGAATTCTGGGTCGTTAAGTCCCACGGAGGATGAATTGGTGTTTAAACACTTCACCAGATGATAGAATGATCACTAAGGATAGTGATCGGTAAGGTTTTGGATGGAAAATTATACTAAAAGAAAAGATTTACAAATTAAAGCGACTTAAATGCAAATTAAAAAGATTAAAAAGTTAAAATCTATTAAATAAACGCTATCACTATTTTTAAAGGCGATGAACGTTTAAAACCTAAAACTTAAAACTTACGTTTGAAATAAAATTACGTCTACGTACAAAATAAAAAGTGAGTTTTAAGAAATAAAAGACCTACAAATATGAAAATGGTATTTTTACAATCCTAATAATAAAAGAAAATTATTAGAAAAAGAAAATTATTTTACAACTATTTATTTAATTATTATTAATTAAAACTATTTATTAAGTATTTAAATTGCACTAAAATACAAGAAAATACAAAATTAACCTAGAAAAATGAAATTATAACTTAGAAAAATCTAAAATATGATAAAACTTATTTGAAAACTAAAAATATATTTTTAAGACTTATTATGTATTTATTATTAATTTAAAACTATTTAAAACTAATTAAAATGCTAAAAATACTTTTTAAACTAAGAAAATTATGGAAAAATACTTTTATTACTTTTATATTTATCTTAACCTAAGAAAATTGAAAATCATTTTTTGGACTTTTTATAATTTATTTGTATTAAAAGCTATTTAAAATACCTAAAACTGCTTTTAATTAAGAAAAATAGCAAACAGTTATAAAAAATTATGAAAATTTCAGGAAAAGTCTATTTTAATATGCTGAATCTATGAAAAATAGAAAAACATAGGCTTGTGTGGAGAAATAAGCAACTGCAGTGACAACTGCTTATTAATAAGCACTAGAAAAAACCAAATGATAACCAAAAGCTACCAAACCTACACAGAAGCTATATTAAGCTAAAAGAACTCTATTTCAACTAAAAACAACAAACCATGATCTCTGGATTACAAGTTTAACACAGATTTGAAGAATGAGCTAAATAAGCAAAACAGATTTTGGTAGGTTACTTTAAGCTAATGCACAGATCACACAATAAGCTAAAACTGAAAAGCAATTATTGGAACTTGTATTAGACCTGGTTGGTTACCTAGAAACAAAAGATGAGATCACAACAAGCTAAAATGAGCTTGTGAGAAGCTTTTTCAAAACCTGTCAAACCACTGAGTAAAACTCAGTGAATGCTGAGTTATTTTGGACAAAATGATAATCACTTGCAAGCCTGGTGAATAAGTTACAAAGTTAGATATGACACTTGGAACCTTGAGACAGCTTGGTTGGCTTCTCAAAAAGCTAAAATTTGCAAGCTTAAGTTGACTTGTAAGCTCTTGAAGAGCTTATGAAGATATGACCAGTTCACTGGGTTGTTTGGCTATAACAGAAAATGGGACAAAGTACAAATCAAGTGCAGCCCTACTAAACTAGCTAGAAAATGAAAGATTAAGCTAGGGACCTCAAGTAAGCTAGGAAATCTTTCTAAAGAACCAAGTATCAAAAGATTTGACCAAAAATTAAGCTTTTACAAGCTTATGAAAAGAGTCCGATAATCTGCATAGCAGCTAACTCGAAATGGACAAAGCTACAAGCTTAATGCGAGACTGCAAACAAGCTTCAAGGTGAAAATTAAGGCTTGGGACTTTAAAAGGACCAGATTGGCTTCCCAAAGAACTAAAAAGCACAAGCTATGGACAACTATTAAGCTCTGTGAGCTTGGAAGAACTAGTAAAAGCGGTGCAGGGGGACAGTTTGACTTTTTAAGAAATTGAACCAAGTTGACTTTATTGAACTTTGAATTGAATCTACTAAATGGTTATGTAATTTTAAGCTAGAGTGAGATGGAATTAAGCTAAATTAACAGGTATTAATCTACTGTAATGAGTTTGATAAGCTAAAATCTATCAGTGATCAAACTAGGTGAGATTAAAGAGAAGTTTGACTTTTTACTAACAAGGACTTGTTTTTCTTGCTGAAATGAGTTCTTAGGACCTAATGTAAATTAGAACAACCAAAAACAAGGTCTGCAACAACCCTTAACACAGTCAACTACACAAAACCAAACAGACCTTTATGTGACAGTTTTGAAGATTTTCAAAGAGAATCACTGATTAAGAACATGCCATGAATTGCAGACCTTAAATTATCACTTACTAGGACTAAAGAAACACTAAATGACAAAGAATAACAACATAAGACCAAGGATTGAAGATTATGCAATATTAATCTGTGAAAATGAGATTGTTGTAAACTATAAATTTAAATTAACAAACAACCGATTTTAAAGCTTAATTAGACTTAACTAGAGCTAGTGAACAATAAAAAACAGATATTACAACTAATGACTGATTTAAACAGTAAAATGCAAGAAATGAGCAAAAGCTTACAAATGACTTTGAGTTGAAAACTGAGAACTTAGGACCAAGTAACAGATCCTATAGCTTACCAATAAGCACTATACCCAAGGCCATCAAATATAAACCCTGCTCCAGCATTTTTGAACCTTGTACCATGATTTTTTATTTTTAGGCTATTTAATTGGTATTTTTGTGAATTTTTTTACTTTAGCTAATAAACTGCTTTTAAAATATCTAAAAGCTTTTATAAGCTTTATAAGGAGCTTATATGAGCTTCTAAGTCCATACTAACAATTTCTAACAACATTTCAACTTATTGAGATTTTTGAAAATAAGGAAATTTTGCATAAACTGATATAAGGCTTGAAACTGAAATTAGTTGCTTACAAAAGTTTTATTTCAACTTGAAAACATAAATTACAAAGCTTGAAGCTTAAACAAACACTGAATTTTAACAGTTAAACTAAAACGACATTAAAATTGAAAATTACACTAGATATCTTCTTTCATTGCCTCTTCCTCTCTCTTTATAGCTTTTTGAGATACTCCACAAGCTTCTGATCACATCCCACCAATAATCTCAACCATTGAAACAGTCAAACACATCTTAGCCATTAAACTTGCTTTTGGCGCCAAAATTGAGATAAGGTAGCTTGAGACAGTTTCAAACCAATTAAAGAAGTTCGAGTGTTATGTGAGGTGTAGGAGACAATTTGTGAAGTAGGCATGGGTTTAGGTTGATTTTCAGAGAAAGCAGATATTGTGAGATAAACAAGAAAGGTTCAATGGTGGGATGCATTAAATGCAAGGTGGGCTAATGAGAGGAGGGGGTGAGCTGGAAATGGTGGATGAGGTGGAAATGGTGAGGTGGAGGTGAGAAAACCACCTCTGGTTTTGAGTTACAGGGGTGGGTGAAGAAGGTGAACAGTGTAGGCGGTTTATCTGTTTTCAAATATTGGGCCGGGTACTGTTTGGACTGGATTTGGGCTTGGGTTGTTATATTGGATCCGTTTGGCTTATGTTAACAACAAGGACCAATCTTGCAATTCTTTGAAAGTTGAAGGTCTGATTTTTACAAGTCTCCAAACTTTATCACAAGGGTAAAACCTGCCAAGTAAGAATAGTACAAGGACCATTGTTGAAAATTTCCATTTTTACAAATCCAGGGACCAAAATTGTCAATTAGAAACTATAAGGACCAATATTGTAATTTTCTCCAAAGTTTATCATAAGGGCCATTTTTGTCATTTATAAATAGAACAAGGTTAAAACTTGATAATTTTCACTTTTAAATTAACCAAGGACTATTTTGACAATTTTCCAAAGTTCGAGGACTAAAGTTGTCAATTTGTGATTTTAACTTCAAAGGGTTTGTTTTGACAACTTTTGAATCTCAAGGACCTAAAATGATATTTTGCAAGTTTTGAATTACAGGACTAATTTTGACAACTTTTGTAACTGGGGGACTAAAGCGCCAATTATGCAAACTTGATACGCTTTTCATCGATTTTGATGTTTTGCATTTAAAACATATAAAACACTTGTTTGTGATATTTTTATCATTTTGAAGCATTTCGAGTGTTTTCGGATGTTTTGGCATTCTAACAAGATAAAAATGATGAGTATTTAGACACTCATCAGTAACATATCATTTCTTGGGAAAAAGACCACGACGATTCTTCATTGTCTGAAAGTTATTTATAACTACTTCGTCGGAAACACTTTCAAACACATCTTTCTCGATGTAGGTGACCAAAAAATCATTATCACCAAAGCTAATTAACTGTGGTGTTGCAATGTTTAACCAAAAGTAGTGATGAATTATAGCCAATTGCAAAATAACACAATTACACCAAGTTACGGAAGTGTCAAACATTCACTTTGAATTATGTAAACAACTAAGAATAACCCCTAAATTGGCCAAATGGCTATTGCCTTAAACTCACAAATACACAATCAATCACAAAGTGACACAAGTACACAAACATATTAACATGGTATTAAATCAAAAAGCCTCATGATTCAAGTTAGAAAACAACAATCGTAAAAAGAAACATGTAATTTTGTAAACCTTAAATTTAACAAATTGGAAAATTTACCTTTTCACTTTGAGTTGCCTTCTTCCAGTAATTTTGATCATATAAAAATGTAATGGAGCAATTTTGTATTATGCAGTGATGGATTTTCGCTTAAATTTTGAAACCACTAACACACAATGTGTAGAAGTAGAAACTGTTGCCCCTTTTTCTTGTCAATATTACCGCTTAGTTTTTTAGACTGGGGTGTGGGGTAGATATACAATATTACAAAAAAACACCCTTATATATATATATATATTTTTAAAATCTGACAGGTTTGTAGGGGCAGCAGCCCACATTGCCCCCCCTTTAGGACCGCCTCTGATAATATGTGGTGTTGAAAACAATTTCCTGATTTTTCGTTGGATTGCATATGTTTGGATTTCAGGTTATGATCACAGATGGGCCGCGAGGACTCTACAAAGGGTGAGAGCCAGTGATACATGATCTTACTCTACAAAGGGTGAGAGCCAGTGATACATGATCTTTGTAACACCCCCAAAATATCGCAGCGGAAGATTGTGTCATTGGGGTGCTACTTCATAATACAAAGTACAAGTTATAGAAAACAACCTCTAAACGAGACATTTTGAAAAGTTACCATTCGATTAATGAAATCAGAGTTACAAACAATGAGGTCCCAAAGTATAATATATAAATGTTTACAAAATGTTTCGAATGGTAAATTATAAAAGCGTAAGTCTTCAAAATATGTCGTGCGACTCTATGCTTCAAACTCTAGCTATCGCCTTATGACCTGAGATAAACATGCTAAAAAGTGTCAACGCAATGGTTGGTGAGTTCATAGAGTTTAGTTGAATTGTAAAGACTTTTAAGAATGTTCACACATCAAAGGCATTGTAAATCCACTCAGTTGCAAACTCCGCTCATACAAAACCTGCAACCTGTGTGTTTACAACCCACTGCTAAAATATAGTACATTTTATAGTCAAGCACACATATAATCATAGTATTTCAGATTATTGCACTTAGTGTTGCTCCGTCGATAAGGGAGACTTTCAAATTGGACTGCTCCGTTTATGTTGGGAGACTTTCGATCGAGAACTGCTCCGTTTATGTTGGGAGACTTTCGAATTGGACTGCTCCATTTATGTTGGGAGACTTTAGTGTTGCTCACGAGGAAACTTTCAAACTTAAGTATAACACAATCAAGTATAACGCAATCAAGTATAATGCAATCAAGTATAATGCAATCATGTATAATGCAATCAAGTATAATGTTTTGAGTATTTGTAAAAGTAAAAGCAAGTAGTTGAGCATGTATCTCCCCCAAAGAGTTTCAAACGAGTATAAAAACGGGGCTAAGAACTCACCTTAAAAAATGATATCACAACGTATAATGGAATCGATGGATAAGCCTGGAAGTCTCTACGTATAACCTAGAATATAATGTCAACTCTTAGGTTCGGAATAACGATGCGAAAGTATAAACATGCCTATATACGTCTTTATATTGATCATGATGTAGTATTTGTATGTTTGTTTATAGAAATGGTTTTAGTTTGTATATCTCGTACTACCGCTCGTGCCATCATAATTCGAGGTCATGCAAGAACGTTCGAGGAGCTAGGACACTTTAATTCATAAAATTGAAAGAACTCGTCTATCCGCTTACCCAAATGAACCCTCACATGAAGTTCCCTAGTGTTGTAGTGCAACACGTAAAACATGTATTTTGATTACTTGATTATATGATATATTAAGAGTTTATAAATACAATAAATAAACTAACCAAGTTTATAAGTATTTAAATAAGTTTGAGTCTTATGTATACTTACCTTAAAATAGAATGCTTGAGTATTATGGAAAAATGAAATATTAGCGAGCTTCGACGAGAATTTGCAATCTTGAAAACCCGAGGCTATTAGAAGATTATAACAACGCCTTCTTGAGAACCCAAGAAGAAAAGACGATTATAACAACGCCTTTTAGAGACTTGAAGTTATTTGAAGATTATAACGACTCTTTCTTGAAAACTTCCAAGAACGAAGATCAAACACTAGTTTTCTTTCAAAACTACTTAACTTTCTTACAAAATATAAGATAAGTGCCTTAGGTTTTTAGGACTTTTATAGATAAAGAGAGGAGGGTGCAAGAAATATGTAGTTTTTAGCTTGGTATTTATAGGAAAAATTTAGGAGTTAACTATATATTGGGTTAAAAACTAACCATGGTTAAATTGTATACTTGTAATGATCTAAGGAATCAATGGCTATGATCAAACCATGTGTCTTGATGACTCATATAAAATGCCACCTAGGGCAATAATGAGGAGGTTAAGAGTTTTAAACATTTATCGTGCCTTTACGGAGTGAGTTTTGGTCCCGGTAATCGCTAACGGTAAGTATTTAATTCCTGAAACGTAAAATCGGGTGTCGTAAAAATATGAAACTTATAGGAATGACTAAACTCATCAATATACTAATTATTATCTTATAAAAATGAGTGATAAGTTTAATGGGCCGTGTAAACGTTGTTAAAACTGGAAACGTAGGCTAAATACGTGAAAAATGCAATTTATCAGACAAGAACGAGATTTTAGGAAATGACCGTGAATTTATTTAAAGTAGACTAAAGTTAGTCTATAAGTGATATGAGATGTCAAAATATGGTTTTCATTATCGTGGGATAACTTAATGCTTATACGTGAAGTCTAAAAGTTCTGTGATTTAAGCAAAAATGTAGAACGTAAAGGTAAATTTCTTTATAGTCAAAGGAGGAGGAAATATGTTTGGCTTTTTCAAAAAATGTAAAAGTGTCTAAACATCTTAGGAAATACAGTGCAGGAATGGTTAAGTCTGGGTCTAAGTAGAATTGTTTAAAACGTAAGTTTAGTCTCGTACGGCTCATGGAGTTGGTTTTTGTTATGCGCGGGATGCTTAAATGGTGCTCCGACCAAAATGAAACTTTAAGACGATGTTTTCTTAATAACTTTTTCGCAGATGATCTAACGATTGTCAAACTCTCAGGTTATTACTAAAATAAATTAACTTACGAGAATGTGAAATAAAAATTTCGGGAGTGAATAGTAAAAATGAATAGTGACCCGAAATTATGAATTGTTACAATCTTTTTGGCTCTCCATAAGTTGCTCAGCTGGGCTGGTTAAGTTGGGTAACATGTCAAATGGGTAATTTTGGTACTGGTCGGGTCAGATTATGCCGATCAACAAAGAGATCTTTATCCGTTTGTTTTAAAGATTTTAATAAATATATACTATTCTATATATGATTGTTGAGACTATATCACTATACTGTTGCAAAATAAATAACCTTTTCAAATAAACCAAACTAGAAAGAGGTATGCAGTTAAATACACTTCCCATGACTTTCAAGCTTCCACTTGTTTCTTTGATAAAAAAAGCTTCCACTTGATCAGCATAAATTCAAAAGGTGGTTTAGGGTTATTACTATTGGCATAATCGTTGGTTATCTCTTATTCACAATTAGCCCTAGACTAAGTGAATCTATGGTAATTGTGATTTGTTCTTTCCGCTGCATATTACTCTGTAAGACTACTCTCATCTTCAAACAACAGTACTTAAGTCTTTGTGGGTGCAAACGGGTAGTCTAACATCTTGATCCGCCACTCAGTGGTATGAATACCGCTCTGGTTTACCCAGGTCTGAGCTTCGTTCTTGTTGTTTCTTAATTTCAAGTTCTTATTTTCTTGTCTCTTATCCGCTTATCCGCTTTAGTTGTTATTTTTCTGTGTTATTTGTCTTTCTTATTGTTTGCATTATGGCTGTTGGTGATGATAATACTGGTGGTGGTGGTGGTGGTTCTTCCACTGAAAAAAGCTTATCTTTTGGTGATGCTTTATATTTACACCCTAACAACACTAATGGTACTCCTATTATTTCCATCAAACTCACTGGAACATAAAATTATAAAATATGGAATATGGCCATGACCTTTGCCTTAAGGAATCATAATAAGTTAGGATTTATTGATGGTACTTGCTTAAGAGATGACTCAAATCCTATTCTTTCTAATCAATGGGATATCTGTAACTCTGTTGTTGTCACCTGGATTCTTAACTCTCTCAGTCTTGAATTATTTGTTGGTGCTATCTATGCTAAAACTGCTTATGAAATGTGGAATGATCTTAAAGATACGTATGATAAGGTTGATGGTTCAACTATTTTTAATTTGCATAAAAATATAAACTCTCTTAGTCAAAGTGGGTCTTCTCTCACGATTATTACAACAACCTTAACTCTTTGTGGAAACAATTTGATTGTATGATTAGCTTACCTCCACAGCCTTGTGAGGTCGCAAAACATTTTGAAAAATACAATCACTAATCAAATTAATGCAATTTCTTATGGGTCTTGATGACTCCTATGTTCCCATCGAAGTAATATTTTAACCGAGACCCTTTGCCTAATGTCAAAATTGCTTTCTCGTTGTCTCTCGGAGAAGAATCCCATAGAAATGTTTCATCCGGGAATAGCTCGCTAAACCCAATGCTCCGCTTTTCTTTGCAAAAACTTTTAATGGTGGAAAATTTTTGATAACAAAAAGGATTTAACAACAACAATTTCAATAAAAGTTCGGTTTTAATCTTGGTAACAACTCAAACAACAGAGGACCAAACATGAATCTCAAATGTACTAACCGCAAAAATCGGTCACACCGTTGATAGATGTTATGATCTTGTTGGTTATCTGTTTGGATATGTCAAAGGAACTTTAATGCTAAACTCACAAGAAGAATAACAATATTTCCAGTGATGCTAATCATGTCACTGATAATAGAGCTAGCAACTCTCCTGTCTCTTTGTCTAATGAACAGCTCTCTAGACTTATGAGTCTTCTTAATGACAACAATGTGTCTTCTGCTAATGCCAACATGGCAGGTAAAATTTTTTCAGGAACTTTCTTTAATGGTAGTATCAAGTTTAACATAAACTTCAACAAATTTTTTAATAACAACACAAAAACTTTATCTAGAAACATCAGTCTTGGTTGGATTGTTGACTCTGGTGCAAATCAAAGATATGATCAGATCTGCAAAAATTTTAATCAATGTTGTTGACATTTCAAATCTTGGTCTAACTGTTGGACATCCCAATGGTACTCAGGCCTTAATTACTAAAATTGGTGATTTAAAGGTCAATAATGACCTAACTCTTTTTGATGTTCTGGTTGTTCCTGAGTACAATGTCAGTCTGTTGTCTGTTCATAAGATTGCTAGAGACAATAAGATGTTTATTGGGTTTAATGAATCTAAATGCTATATACATGATTTACATCAAAAAAGGATTGTGGGGATTGGTAAACAATGAAATGGGTTATATATGTTTGATATTGATTCTGCATGTAAGATTACTTCTAATAACTGCATATCTGTTTGTCATGTTTCTAGAAATCGCTGGCATCAAAGACTTGGTCATCCCTCTGACCAAGTCCTTCATATACTTAAACCCACTCTTAAACTTGATAGTACATCTGAATCTGACCATATTTGTGATACCTGCAATAAAGCTAAACAAACCAGGGAACCATTCCCTCTAAGTGAACATAAATCAACTAAAATTGGTCAACTTGTTCATCTAGATGTATGGGGACCATATAAAGTCACTAGCATAGATGGATACAAATACTTTTTAACCATTGTTGATGACTATTCTAGGGCTCTCTGGGTTTATATGCTTAAGGGAAAGGATGATGTTTATGTTTCCATTGTTAACTTTACTCATATGCTATCAAATCAATTTGAACACAATGTTAAGATATTCGTAGTGATAATGGGACAAATTTGTCAATAACAAACTTCAACACTTCTTTCATGAAAAGGAATTTTACATCAAACCTCTTGTATTTATACACCGCAACAAAATGGTATTGCGAGAAAGGAAACATATGCATCTCCTTAATGTGGCTAGATCCCTTATGTTTCGTGGGAATTACTCTATATCTTTGGCTTTGAATGTGTTCTAATCACTGATATGTCATAAACAAAGTTACCTCTTCAAGTTGTCCGCAAGTCTCCTTCTCCTTGTGTATGGGCATGACCCATCACTCTCTCTCCTTAGAGTCTTTGGTCGCTTATGCTATGCCACCATTCTCAACATCTCGATAAATTTAGTAGTAGGTCCGAAAAAGTATTTTTATTGGTTATTCAAATGAGAAAAAGGTTATAAACTTTTAAGTTTAGAAACAAAAATATCTTTACTCCGTGAGATGTCAAATTTTATGAAACTGTTTTTCCCTTCAAAATGAAAAATACTTTATCAAAACCTTTTGTTGAAACTTATGTGCCTAAAGATTTAAATCACAAAAATTTCTTTGACTCACAAATAAGTCCCAATGATGAAGGGAGAGTGACATCCTATGATGATGGGACAGTGTTGGGTCATCCTACTAGGGATGATGAACTTGTTGCAACTTCCATAGATGAAAATACACACCCTGAGGGCACTATATCACATGAATCACATCCTGCTGATACATCTTCTGATTCTGCTGATACATCTTCTGATTCAAATCGACTCGAACAAGGAGCCACTTCGCTAGAAGGTCAACCGAGTTTCTAAACCGCCAAGTAATCTTAATGACTTTATTGTTGAAGGAAAGTTAAATATGGTGTTGAAAAGGTTGTTAATTACTCTAATCTTAACAAAGATAATTATCGCTTTGCCTCTAGTCTAAATAAAAGTATTGAACCCACTACATGCAAGAAGCTATTCTTGACAAGAATTGGGTTGATGCTATGAACTCAAATTGAGGCCTTAAATGAAAATCATGCTTGGGATATAACCGATCTTCCACCTAATAGAACTCCCATTGGTTAAAATGGATCTTTAAAATCAAATATAAAGCCAATGGTGAAGTTGATAGATACAAGGCTAGATTAGTTGCTAAAGGTTATAACCAAAGGGAAGGAATAGACTATGATGAAACTTTTTCTCTGTTGTGAAAATGTCTACTGCTCGATGTCTTATTGCCTTAGTCATGAAAAACAAATGGCCTCTTTTCCAACTTGATGTTAACAATGCCTTTCTATATGGAGACCTTGATGAAGATGTCTATATGACCATCCCTAAGGGTTCAGAATGAGAGCAATAAAATAAAGTCTCGAACTTGTCAAGTCTCTGTATGGCCTTAAACAAGATCCCGTGAAATTGAATGAAAAACTTGTTAGTGTATTAAAAGAAAATAACTTTGTTCAACTGTCAATGATCATTCTTTGTTCACCAAAACAGAATAACAAGTTTATTGCTCGCTTGTTTATGTGGATGACATTGTCCTTCTCAAAACTTGCATTGATGAGATAAACCTATTCAAAGAATTTCTAAAATCTAAATTTCATATAAAAGACTTGGGAAACTTAAAATATTTTCTTGGCATTGAGGTTTTAAAACCGGTAATGACATATGTCTCACCCAAAGAAAATATTGTCTTGAACTCCTCAAAGAGTTTGGACTTCTTGGTGCAAACCTCGTGTCCACTCCCATGGAACCCAACTCGTTTCTTCCATACATACCCACTCATGATGATCCCTTACTTGTTAACATTAATGGTTATCGGGTTACTTGGGAAACTTATTTATCTCACCCATACCGCACCGACATCTCATACTCGCTCATTGTCCGCACAATATATGCATTCTCCCTTGAAATCTCATCTAGAATGTGCCTCGTGTTCGAGATATCCGAAAGGAGCTCCGGAAAGGTCTAAGGTATAATTTCGTGAACTCGAAAATCATCTTGAAGGGTATAGTGATGCATCATCTAAATGCAAGAAAACCAGAAATCATCACGTGTTATTGTGTTTTCTTTAATGATTGTTTGATCTCATAGAAAAGTAAAAACAAAACACCCTTTCAAAATCTTCCACGAGGCAGTATAGATCAATGTCTATTGTCACTGTGAAATTATTTGATTCAAAAATCTTAAAAGATCTAAAAGTTGATATCAATCTCCTGTTAATCTTTTTCGTGATAACAACCGATTTGCAACTTGTCATCAATCCTGCTTTCCATGAAAGATCAAAACATTTTGAAATTGATGTTCACTTCAAAAGAGAAAAATTGCAAGAGGTGTTATAAGTGCCAAAAGATTGGCTCTTCAAACCAAACTGCAGACATTCTTACAAAAACCTTCCTGCTTATCAAGATAAATTCTTGTGTGAAAAATTGATATTGTTTGATATGTTTGCCCAATGAGTTAAGGGGAATGTTAGAAATTGAGGTCATAATCTGTGGCAAACATGTCATTCTATCAATTGCTAATGGCTTTCAGCTTATGTTTATTGCGATCTTATTACAGGGTTATTCTTAGACAAAGCATAAATGATTTAAAGGGTGTAGAAGTTCATTGCTGCTGATGCTTCTCTTATAATAGTTGAAGGGGTCAATGTGCATCTTTTCACTTACTTAAACCCTCTCCTAATCTAGGGTTATCACACAACTGTGTGCAGTCATTATCTTACATTCTCTCTTTTGTCTGATCATAGTTTTGATCTTGTTTACTCTTTGTATTTGTCTGGTTATTGTCTCATTGACATTAACGTGACCTTGTATAACTTTGGATACTATTGTTGGCTTAATCTATGCCAACTATTGATGCTTTGGTTTGAATAAAATATTATTGTGTTTCTGCTGTTGCTGATATTTTCGTACACATTTCCATTAACTTATGAGACCCATTAGAGTTAGAACATGTCCCATATCAAGTTACCACCTCTACATTATTTCAAATCCTATTTATCTTCTCTGTGAGAGTTTGACTTCAAATATATTGCAGGGGCTTTGCTATGTTTGCACCATTAGGTCCATGTACAGACCACCATAACATTTATAGTGTGCGAGAAATTGCGTGAGCTTACTGGACTGAAAGCAATTTAGTCTCAAAATTACTGGTAACATATTGTTCTTGACTGCATTATTATTTGCATGTTGCAAGACAAGTAAATATGCTCCTAATACAGGCCGAGAGATAATAATAAAGACACATTTTTAGCATTATAGATGCTGAGTTTATTCATCCATTTATACCTCTAGATGAAATTTTGTAACTTCCGCACAGATGTAGTGGAAAAGAAATTGTTTACGGTTGTACATTATTATTTAAGGTCACATGATCTAATGTCGTTGTAATTGTTGCATTTTGGTGTGGTTAAAAGGTGCTATTTATAGCAAGTTGTGAAATACCAAAACTAGCTCAGTTCTGTATTTTGCAATTATAATTTGTCGGTTTTTATCTTATTAATGTAAAATGTAAAGTTGCAATAAAGAATTATCTCATGTTTAAATTATACAATAAGCTCAAAGTTTTAAAGGTATCAATGTGTACTCAGATCAATGTAAAAGTAAAGTTGAGGGTATGACCATTTCTAACTTTATCATATGTCATTGTGTCAATTTTCGAACTAGAAAACACAAATGTAAGTCAGGAATTTTGATATGATTGTTGTACATAATAGATAAATATTTCAACAATAAGAATGACTGATTGGTCTCGTGTTTTGGTATTACAACGACAAAAAGTTACAAGCTTATATAAGTTAGTCGACTTTATGAAGAAAATTTGTTATAGCATATTTGTACTTTAACAAATATTCATCATAAAAGCTCAATAACATAATATTAGTCTCAACTTGGAAAAGCCATATACACCACAATATATAAGCAAGCACAAACTCTTATCTATACCCCATGTGGGATTAATTACTTGAAACCAAAGTTCACAACAAAATAACCCCATACAAAAGATTGTTTAGATGACATAACCCTTTTCAACGCATGTTCTTTATGTGTTTGGCTTAAACAAATACTACTGTATCATTTATGAACTTTTTACACATTGTTCTATAGACATATACTCGTAACATCTTATAAAAGTGTTGAGCGTTTTATACCAATGTAGTTTGTTAAGTTTATGTTTCAACGCATGTTCTTTATGTGTTTGCGACCTTTCATGGTAACCATAGATAGAAAAAGATCCCCTTTACAAACGAGTTAGGTTGTTAATTAATCCATAATTAATAATAATTATTCTTTGTTATATGATATAACTGACCATTATTATGTATGGTCTAAAAGAGTTAGTATACAAATGTCATTAAATTTCTAAAAAAATGCACCTAAGCTAATATATTTAGCAATAAATAAATAAATAAATAAGTAGGACAAAACGTGCATTTTTGAGTGATTTTGAACCACAACGTGTCAGAAACGCAACAAACAATTAAATAAACACATAACCAAGATAGTCTCAACTTACAAACATTCAAAAATTTATAAAATAAGTTAAGGTTTATTTTTTGGGAGGGTTTATGAAAGATCTATAGTTGCCACAGTAGATTTTTGAGACGTTTGATTTCTTTCTTTATGTTTATGTAACTAATGTTTGGCATGGAACGAGCCCAATATGTGTTTAGATAAGTTGTTTAATTAAAACATGACTACTTAAATTTCGAGAATTTTTGGAGGGTTTATGAAGGATCTATAGTTGCCACGTAAGGTTTTCGGTATTATCCCGCTTTGGTACACGATCGTATTAGTTGTCCCAAATTTTTGGCTTGATTCATAGTATTGGTCCTGCATCAGATATCGTGAGTCTGCACTGCTTTGATACTTGTTCAGCTCGATACTGGATTTGAATCCAAATACTCATCCCTACATATAATGTCATGTTTTTTACAAGTTTAATGATGCGAAAATTTCGAATCGGTTATCTTAGCTTTTACAAATTCGCATATCCCATATCGATAACATAATACTACTCTCAAATTATACTTTTGCTAGTAAACTCGCTAAATAAGCTTAACAGGCATAAACTAAACACTCTAATTATACTAGAAGATACACTTTTCAATATTTTTTATATCTTTTTCAATATGTTAATCGACAAAAGTCATCTTTTAATATCTTAAAATTCAAATGACAAAAGCTAAAAATAAAAAGAAAAGTTAAGAGCTTATATAACTAACTGAGTCAAGGAATTGAGACATAATTTCTTCTCTTTGGCCCATGTGGGATTGAAAAGTCATAGTTCATCACTTTATTCGGATGTAGTTTTGTTTTTATTTTTCACACATGTTATTTATGTGTTTCCTTCATGAATAGAGATAGGAGATACATTTCACAAACGAGTTGGGTGAATTTATCCATATTCTTGTTCTTTGTTTAATAATATAAGAGACCATTATTATTCATCCATTTATACCTATAGATAAAATTTTGCAACTTCCGCACAGATATAGTGGAAAAGAAATTGTTTCTGGTTGTATTATTTAAGGTCACATGATCTAATGTCGTTGTAATTGTTGCATTTTGGTGTGGTTAAAAGGTGCTATTTATATCAAGTTGTGAAATGTAACACCCCGTGAACGACACGACTTAAAATCATTGAAATTTAAACTTTTACGCGGAAACGATTTGACTTAAAACTGACCTGCTGTTACTAATCATTGAACTGATAAAATTCTGTAATAAACTGACCCTTGAAAGTATTTTTACATGAAACTAGACTCAATTACCTTCGAAACGCCGGGTGGCAGGACCCGTGACGACTTACTGTTTTAAAGATATGATTTTTCGAAAACTGACTTTGACTAGTTCTCCAACTAGTTCTCCAAATTAGTTCTCCAACTAGTTTTCCAAACTAGTTCTCCAACTAGTTCTCCAACTAGTTCTCCAAATTTGTTCTCCACTAGTTCTCCAAATTATTTTAACCACTTTATAAACACTTAACATATACATTGTTTTTCCAAACATTCTTGACCCGTTTGACCCAAAATGGGTTAAAATAGACATTGTCCCAAACACCCCTTTTTCTGCATATCCCTTTTATATACTTTTGACCCATTTTCAGGAAAATGACATCTATTACTCGGAAAGACATTAAAATTTCCAGAATTTATTAAGACCTCATATATATCATTTTCATGCATAAACATTAACCAATTGACCTTCAGAATGGTACTTTACAAAACGAGCGGGTATTATGTAAAATACCCGTTTTGACCCGTTATATTACATACAACCTTACCACTTCGAATTACTTCAAACCTTTCAAAAGCATTAACTTGACATATTAAATCATGTCCATAATCATTAACCCATTTAAAACCCAAAATGGGTATAATTACATGTTATACCAAACGCCTTTATCTTTGACCATAAACACTTAAATCATGTTATGACATACCGTTGACGACCCACTCACTTCAATAACCATGACATATACCTTGACACTTGACAACAAACTTACAAACCATTAAGACCAACGGGGTACCACATTGACTTGAGCTCGGTATCACCTAAGCTCTTACTTTCTTACCATGCTTCTAATCTTCCTCATTAGAATCCTTAAGCCTTATTTCCAAGCTTTACCTTTCCTTCACGTTTAACCCTACAAAACATTAACATCTTAAACCGTAGCACAAGGCTTAGTAAGTAAAGCGCTCATAACATGTTATCATAGACATTCATACATTATACATCATAACTCATTAACCATTGCAAATCATTAAACATTAACACGCACCTTGATTCACTTAAGTAAAACATTTCCTATGGGTCAACATTAACATACCTTAGCCTAGTCCACCTTGTTTATCCTTCATGACTAGTTAAGCCAAACTAGTCTCAACCCCACTTTACATAAATATATATTCAATTACCTCATTTCTTAGCATAACAAAATCACATAACATATAATGTGGAGAATCATATAACAACATATAATGACCGGTTTACTTACCTTGATCCCAAGCTAATGAAACCAAGCACATCATCATCTCCATCCTTGCAATCTAGGCCAAATCACTATTATCCTAAACACATAATCAAGTTACTAAACTATGATTACTACAACCATGGATCCTCTTTAAACACCTCTAGTTATCACATAACCATCCAATGATCATATGATAATTAACCCTATTAAATTACTCAACTTTAACCCATAATAAGGTCATCCCATCATTACTATAACTCTTTAATTATTTACATGATCATATAATGATCACATCCCAAAATTACCCATTACCTTCAATTCAGTTAAAGGGTCTTCACCCAATAGCACTATAACACTTCAATTTGATCTTAAAACCATAATTACCCCAAACCCCAATTTGGGTACAAGAACCCTAACTCTCAAATTTACAATTAAACATAATTAAGGATTACTCACCTTGCAATGATCCTCTCTATGACTTCACATTAGGGTAAACACCCTTAATTCATCAGCAATTGGCCTACAAGACCAACCCATATTTTTCCCTTCATTTCTCTTGTTCGACGCACACACTTACACATTTTATTTATGAAAAATGAAATAAGTTAATAGAGTTATCCAGAAATATGTAGAGGTCAACTTTGCCCAAATGACATAAATGGTCCCTCAAGTCCCATTGCTTCCATTTTGGCCACATTAAACTTTATAACACTTTATAACTTAACAACGAGGGCCCTCTATTTTCCATAACTATTAGACAACATTTGTTGACTATTAGTTTGACTATCTGTTGACTATAATATAACATTCGTTGACCAACCAATCACGTTAAACCTTGGTCAATTTCATCTAAGGTGGGCCTATTTATATCCATGATACGGGTCTAACAATTCTACCCTCCTTATTTAGATTTCGTCCCGAAATCTCTCGCTAATTACTAACCATGACTTGGTCATTTCTTAACCCCATTCTTAGTACTAAGCACACTTTCATTCAAACATTTCATTGCAATGATCTAAGTGATCCTGCAACACAAATTGACACATTCCAAAAATCCTAAATTCAATCTACTTCTTGTTGATTTATCTAAGAGCATACGGCTCTTACTAAGGTTGTTATATCAAACGAGACACATTTATTATAACCAAAATATCATTTGATCACTTTATCACTATTACACAACATTCTTACTTACTTTACTCTAACTTTTAATCAAGGATTATATGTCACTTGAGAAAATTTAAGCCAATTTGACTTTATATAAGTCAAATATAAACTAATACAACTTAAGATTCTCATCTTTACCGTAGTCATCTCAATACCCTTTTAACATTTTTTAACACCTTACTTTCTTTATTTCATTTTAAGGATTTCGCTAAGTATTATAAGTCACTTAGGAAATCTTAGGTCGATTTGACTTTCACAAGTCAACATTGACTAATACCTTCACATTCTACTATGGTCATTCCATTATTTCATTAACATTTTTATTATAGGCCTTGTTTCCTTTACTTCTTTCTATAATTTCTTTGTCAAAGACTACAAGTCTCGTAGGAAATTTCAATATTTTGACTTCATAAGGTCAAACTTTAACTTACATCATCGCATTTACACATAAGGGTGCTAATAAAGGTTAGCATCCATTACTATCATTATTCACATTTTTACCACTCCTCAAGGTACATTATAATATCATTACAAATTCTTAATCTTTCCAAGTCATACTTAAGACACTTAAATGATTGGTTTCACTTAATGTCTCAATTTAAAGTCGCATTCTAATTATATCCCACCTATCTTAGTTCTTAAGACTTAACTAATTCTAGGCTTTCGCTTTTCCACCCTTTTTACCTTACTCACGCCATGTCGAGAACACATAAGCCCACTCATTTATATTTCCTCATTTACATGGAAAAGCGTCCCGGTCTATGTAAATCAAGAAACATAAACTCATGGTTCGAGATTCACAATTTCTTTAATTAAATGAAAAGGCGTCCCAATCCATTTAATCAAGGAAATCATAAATCGTCCTACTTATACACTTTCGACATAACATTCGTATTTATTACTAGTTTTCACTTTACTTTCTTTCTCTTCGTTCTTTTACACTTCACATTAATTTTATTTTAGACTTGGATCCATACCATTATCACATTTACTTTGGGGATTTTATATGCCAAAGATATAGGCAACCCTTGCGGTGAAGGCAATACATTCCTTCATTAACATCATTAGCTTGGTCTCCCGAAGGATACCACCATTAACATTAGCTCGGCCATCCCAAAGGATACCATCATTAACATTATTAGCTTGGTCATCCCAAAAGGATACCATCATTAACATTAGCTCGGCCATCCCAAAGGATACCATCATTAACATTATTTGTTTGGTCATCCCAAAAGGATACCACCATTAACATTAGCTCGGCCATCCCAAAGGATACCATCATTAACATTATTAGCTTGGTCATCCCAAAAGGATACCATCATTAACTATCATTAATTCATCGGTTATATGATAGCTACCTTTAACCTTTCACATTTAACATTAGATCCAAGTCATTAACATTTTAACACACTCACTTTTTCATTCCTTTTATTAAGTTTAAGCAAGCATCATTGGTATATGAAACCCGCTTGTCATATTTACACATTTTTATGTGTTTACACTTCTCATTACAACTTACATTCTTTAACTCAAGTTAACCATTTCCACATCTTTACCATGACCTCTTTTAGGCCACTCGATTCTTTTCCACTTCTAACCTTACATAGGTTAGATTGATAACACCTTTGTTAACGTACGTTTATCCTTTACATTCATTTTAAACATCAACACGATCTCTTCGCTTTTTACTAAACAACATATTATTATGTTCTTACTTACATTCTTAACTCATCCCTTTTTAGTAATTAGCACAATGGCTATACCATTTTCATTTCATCATTACTTGTCATCATTTCTTAATCTCATTCATTACTTTTTCACACTAATAGACGCTTAACAATTAGCGTGACAATTCTTATCTTGCTATCACACATTATACTTTAGCACACTTATCATTTCTAATCACATTCCATACCGTTATTCCAACACACATTCATATAATCATAATACGATTACCGACACTAACCAAGGTGTACGACAATCTAATCATTTAGATACCTCAAGGCCTCTACGGACTTATATCACATAAAGATCAATACTATAGCACGATTCATTATTAACAACTTAGGTTCATGTAAACTATCACATGATCCGATTCAAAACTTAAACATTTACTTTCTCGCTTTAACTTCTCTTACATTCAACGATCTAATAGTGGTTTAAGTCTAGGAAACCTAAAGTGGAAACCTAATTCACTTAAACCAAGCTCGATACCAAGTTGTAACACCCCGTGAACGACACGACTTAAAATCATTGAAATTTAAACTTTTACGCGGAAACGATTTGACTTAAAACTGACCTGCTGTTACTAATCATTGAACTGATAAAATTCTGTAACAAACTGACCCTTTAAGGTATTTTTACATGAAACTAGACTCAATTACCTTCGAAACGCCGGGTGGCGGGACCCGTGACGACTTACCGTTTTAAAGATATGATTTTTCGAAAACTGACTTTGACTAGTTCTCCAAACTAGTTCTCCAACTAGTTCTCCAACTAGTTCTCCAAATTTGTTCTCCACTAGTTCTCCAAATCATTTTAACCACTTTATAAACACTTAACATATACATTGTTTTTCCAAACATTCTTGACCCGTTTGACCCAAAATGGGTTAAAATAGACATTGTCCCAAATACCCCTTTTTCTGCATAACCCTTTTATATACTTTTGACCCATTTTCCGAAAAATGACATCTATTACTCGGAAAGACACCAAAATTTCCAGAATTTATTAAGACCTCATATATATCATTTTCATGCATAAACATTAACCAATTGACCTTCAGAATGGTACTTTACAAAACGACGGGTATTATGTAAAATACCCGTTTTGACCCGTTACATTACATACAACCTTTACCACTTCTGAATTACTTCAAACCTTTCAAAAAGCATTAACTTAACATATTAAATCATGTCCATAATCATTAACCCATTTAAAACCCAAAATGGGTATAATTACATGTTATACCAAACGCCCCTTTATCTTTGACCATAAACACTTAAATCATGTTATGACATACCGTTGACGACCCACTCACTTCAATAACCATGACATATACCTTGACACTTGACAACAAACTTACAAACCATTAAGACCAACGGGGGTACCACATTGACTTGAGCTCGGTATCTACCTAAGCTCTTACTTTCTTACCATGCTTCTAATCTTCCTCATTAGAATCCTTAAGCCTTATTTCCAAGCTTTACCTTTCCTTCACGTTTAACCCTACAAAACATTAACATCTTAAACCGTAAGCACAAGGCTTAGTAAGTAAAGCGTTCATAACATGTTATCATAGACATTCATACATTATACATCATAACTCATTAACCATTGCAAATCATTAAACATTAACACGTACCTTAATTCACTTAAGTAAAACATTTCTTATGGGTCAACATTAACATACCTTAGCCTAGTCCACCTTGCCTATCCTTCATGACTAGTTAAGCCAAACTAGTCTCAACCTCACTTTACATAAACATATATTCAATTACCTCATTTCTTAGCATAACAAAATCACATAACATATAATGTGGAGAATCATATAACAACATATAATGACCGGTTTACTTACCTTGATCCCAAGCTAATGAGACCAAGCACATCATCATCTCCACCCTTGCAATCTAGGCCAAATCACTATTATCATAAACACATAATCAAGTTACTAAAATATGATTACTACAACCATGGATCCTCTTTAAACACCTCTAGTTATCACATAACCATCCAATGATCATATGATAATTAACCCTATTAAATTACTCAACTTTAACCCATAATAAGGTCATCCCATCATTACTATAACTCTTTAATTATTTACATGATCATATAATGATCACATCCAAAAATTACCCATTACCTTCAATTCAGTTAAAGGGTCTTCACCCAATAGCACTATAACACTTCAATTTGATCTTAAAACCATAATTACCCCAAACCCCAATTTGGGTACAAGAACCCTAACTCTCAAATTTACAATTAAACACAATTAAGGATTACTCACCTTGCAATGATCCTCTCTATGACTTCACATTAGGGTAAACACCCTTAATTCATCAACAATCGCCTACAAGACCAACCCATATTTTTCCTCCATTTCTCTTGTTCGACGGACACACTTACACATTTTATTTCGGAAAATGAAATAAGTTGATAGAGTTATCCGAAATATGTAGAGGTCAACTTTGCCCAAATGACATAAATGGTCCTCAAGTCCCATTGCTTCCATTTTGGCCACATTAAACTTTATAACACTTTATAACTTAACAACTTAGGCCCTCTATTTTCCATAACTATTAGACAACATTTGTTGACTATTAGTTTGACTATCTGGTTGACTATAATATAACATTCGTTGACCAACCAATCACGTTAAACCTTGGTCAATTTCATCTAAGGTGGGGCCTATTTGTATCCAGGATACGGGTCTAACATGAAATACTAAAACTAGCTCAATAATGTATTTTCAATTATAATTTTTCGGTTTTTATCTTATTAATGTTAAGTGTAAAGTTGCATAAAGGATCAATGTGTACTCAGATCAATGTAAAAGTAAAGTTGAGGGTATGACCATTTCTAATTTTATCATATGTCAAAATGTCGTCAATTTTCGAACTTGAAAACACAAATGTAAATCAGGAATTTTGATATGATTTTTGGTAATTTAACCGACAAAAACTCAGAAGCTTATATAAGTTTGTGAGTTACTATAATGATTTTGTTACCGTATTATTGTACTTTAACAAAGATTCATCATAACAGCCCAATAACATGATATTAATTCCAACTTGCAAAAGCCATATACACCCACCACAATATATAAGCAAGCGCAAATTCTCATCTCTACCCTATGTGGGATTACAAACTTGAAACCAAAGTTCACAACAAAAGTAACCCCATACAAAAAATTGCTTAGATGACATAACCCTTTTGTTGCCTAAAACAAATACTACTAGTTGTATTATTTATGATCTTTTTACACATTGTTCTATAGACATATAGCATCTTAAAAAAGTGTTGAGCACTTTATACAATTAATATAGTTTCTTTAGTTTATGTTTCAACACATGTTATTACGTATGGCAACAAAAAATGGCGTCTAACATATATAAGTTATTCGACTTTGTTTCTCTTGTATTCCTTGTTAGCTATTTCCAAATCTATTAAGTTATCCATTTCCTTACAAACTATTTGCGAATTCTTTCTCTAACATCAATGTAATTTGAAATCAGTGATAAATTTGTCTTTTAGATCTTTTTTGATCTCAGGTTCACCTTAATTTGAAGAGTGAAACGTATCTCATTCCTTAAATCAAATTCAATGATGGAAAAGTTAAAGGAAGCTTAAGAAATATTCATATAAATCATAAGATAGGCCATTATATTAGAGTAAAAAATCGTGAGTTTTGGAATTAGCATTTACCGGAAGTTTATATCAACTCTCGAAATTAGCTTCGTGAACATCTAGCTTATTTTTGCTATATAAGTTAATAAGCCTTCTAAAGAAGCACATTAGAAGACATAAATCTCTAATATTTTACAGACCAGATTTGTTTTTAATATTAAAAAGTCTAACTAAGAAGTTAAAATATTGAAGAGTTTATATACATTGTCGATGCGGAAATTTTGAATCGGTTATTTTTGCTAAAAGAAATCCGTATATCCCAATACAAATAACATCGACTAACAATCTTTAATATCTTACAATTCAAATGACAAAAAGTTTAAAAAAAATGTAAAATTAAGAGCTTATATAAGTAAGTGAGACAAAGAAACGTACCATGTTACTCGTATTTTTGTTCTTTAACATGGCTAGTATCACTTCTCAATAACATTACATTCATCCCAAACTACATGTCCCAAGTACACCACACTATATATATACAAACACAATTCCTTTTCTTTGACCGATGTGGGATTGAAAACACATTGTTCATCGCTTTATTCAGATCTTGTTTGTTTAGTTTATTTTTCAACACATGTTATCTATGTGTTTCATTCATGGTAACCATGGATAGAGAAAAGATGCATTTTACAAACGAGTTGGGTGAGGTTGTTCAAAACGCACATCCAAACACCCCCGTAGCTCAATGATCAATTCATCATCATCAATACGTCAAAAAATAAATTTAACCAAATAGACTTAAAACTGAATTTTGAAATGTAATATATATGCACTTAAACAATGAGAAGTTAAAGCTATTTTTTTATTTAATTAAGCTCACTATTCACTTTATTGCTTATCATTTCACTGAGTGTTTGTATTAGCGTGTGATTATAAGCTGATAGCGTATGAAGCTTGTAAAATAACTAGAAACTCAAGTAAGTCAAACCTTTTTAGATAAGCCACACAAAAATAAGCGTATGAAAATTCTTTAATTAATAATTAACATAAACTCGAGCTTATAAGCTATTTCAAACACTAGAATGAGCTTATTTTTGCTATATAAGCTTATAAGGTATATAATTAAGCTTAAATAAACACATAAATGGGGCTTATTTTTGCTGTTTAAGCTAATAAGCCCTCTAAATAAGCTTAAACAAGCACTCCTAATCACATTAGAAGACATACTCTTCAATAAATTAAATGACAAAAAAGTATAGGAAAAAAAATCAAGATCCTATAAAAATTATCGAGTTGTCGACAAAATGTTTTTGAAAAATTAAGAACTTATATGAGTAATAGAAAGCTTAAAACCACGTTTTCACAAAAGTATTTTATCTTAACTTGTACAAACCATGTGGGATAGAAAGCTTAAAACCACGTTTTCACAAAAGTAACGCATACACAAAATTGTTCTGTGGACATAACCCTTTTAATTTGTTGCCGTAATCGAATAATGTATCATTTGTTCCTTGTTTTATTGACAAAATATAAAAGTGCTGTATAATTTTAGATATATAACATCGTTAACTTTATTCATAAATCTTAGATAGATGCATCTCATGTACTATATAAATAAACTTATGTAATGATAAGTTAAAGCTTGTTGTTTGGATTTAAGCATACCGTATAGTTTATCGATAATAATAATAGTAGCGAGTGTTTTTATTAGCTTGTGGTTATGTTGGGTTCAAGAATACCCAAACCCTTAATCTAGGATTTGAATAGAAAATAACCTAAGTGTTCAATCCGTTAAACACTATCGGTCACCGAGTGCATGAGACTCTCGCTGAGCCATCTTCGAGATACTCAAGACGAGGCGAAGAAGAAGCCTCTCCACTCAAAGAAGGCGGAACTTAATGGGTGAAGACTAAGTCAAGAAGAAGATGGTGGATTCAGGTGGTGATGACAATAACTCATCAATCCCTAAGACTCCTCTCCAACTCAAGTAGCATCAAGACAAATCAAGGAAGAGATCAAGGCTTTGAAGATCAAGAATGAGCGGGACTAGGCGGGAAAAGTTTACCCAAATAAAACTAAGTCCCAAAGTGCTTTACCCGTATAAAACTAAGTCCCTATCTACTAAAGCCATATCTTCCCATTTATAGTAAGCGCGATACTAAAGGATTCTCTCATATGGAAAAAGCTTCACACGACTACTAATAACAAAGTAAACGATGTCGAATATATTTATATTCGTGATTACCGTGATCAATGTATTTGTCTTCTAGGTTAAAGTTAAAATCATACTTGTATAAATAGCATAAGAGAATGAGTGAAAAGTTTAAGCTTGTGAATTGTAAAACACACATACACACAAGCCAACTTTTCACTCCTCCAAATACAACTTTATCCTTGAGCTAGCTCGGTGGGTTCTAAGAGTTGTGCTCGGACTTAGCTTTGAGCTTAGAGGAGTCACCCAAACTTTGTCATTTCAATCCCAAGTACTATTCCAAGTACTTGGGTAACGATTCTTTTGATTTATTTCTAATAAGAATATGATGTTGAAAATTACTTTGTGTGTGTTACTTACATTACTTTCCATTATTCAACGTTAAATTGTTTTAAGTACTTAATTGTTTTTAAACGATAGTGAATAGGGAACAACAAGTGGTATTAGAGCAAGGCTGATTATAAAACCTTTAAGCCGCTCTAAAACGCTTTTAAATCAGATTCCTATGGTCGAAATTGATGTACCCCAACTAGTCGATAAAAGGGTGAGCTTATTCATTTGCCCCTAGACTTGAAGTTGGCAAATTCAACAAATGGAAAAAGCGTATGCTTTGCTATTTGATTGGGATGGAACCTTATTATATCAAGTGTATTAATGAGGGTCCATTTGTCCCAAAGATGCTCAAGGTTTGCCCAAACACGAAGCTCGATGAACTCGAGATGAAAGGAGAGTGGTCAACCAGACCAAAGACTCAAAAGTATCATCATATCATGTCTTCCCGATGATATAATGGAGTCGATTATAAGTCAGAACACGGCTAAACAAACTGGATGACCTGGTCCATAGCCATGAAGGTCCATCGATACCAAGGAAAACAGGATAATAGACCGAAACTTGAGTATAATACCTTGAGGCTAGGGATTCGAAACTCTCTCAAACTTACACCCGTTACAAAACTCTTTAAATGAACGGCTAATGATGGTGTTAAGTTATCCAAACATGAGATAAATGTTGGTTTTGTTAATTGTCTCCACGAGAAATGGTTGAACTTCTCGTGGACTTAGAAATGCAAATCACATCCAAACTCTTGAACTTCCCAAATTTATGGGAAATTTGTCTATGAGGAAAACCTCATCAACAGACGATACCCTAACTTAAAGAAGTCTCGAAGTCAAGAAGTCCCGACCATCACCTCACCTATATCAACCGCCTTCTTTTCTAACAATGTGGTTCAAGATTTTCAAGAAAATTCGGATGATGAGCCCGATGAGAGATCAAGTGAGGAGTACCTAAATGACCGAACGTTGAATTCCGTGAAAGGGCACTCTTGCAAACTCTCGAAGGTTTATTAAAAGAAACAAAGGTTTTCAACTGCTAAAGCAAATGAGGACATCAATGCTTTAAGTGTCACAAAAGAGGTCATTTTGCAAAGGACTGCTTTTCAAAAACAACTTCGAACCTCTTCTGCACCATCGAGGTCAATCGGTCCTCAAGCTTCAAAGAATTTCAACCTAAAATCTATCGGTCCTCATCAAAACTTTCGAATAAATCGACCGTAACAAAACAATAGATTTTGAAGCCAAGTATAGGAAGGTCAAAGCTAAGCTTGCATTACTTGAGGCAGTCCCGAGAACCAAAAGTGCTCAATGCGTAGGGTAAAACAAAGGTCTTGTTCTTTGAAACCTTCGATTTGGGATGAAGAGCCGGTCTCGTCGATGATGAAATGGTGCATGTCAACAAGACCGATGGCCCTCTCGAGGAAGACAAGCTAGGCGTTGGAAAGAATCATGCGAGAAATGGAGAATGGGTCAACATCACAATGAAGAAGGTAAATATTCTACTTTCTATGGATGATGATTCGATTGGCGTCATATATGAACTATATCAATGTTGATCTTAAGTTGTGAGGAGCAAAGACTAAATCTTTTTCTAAGTACAACAAGTTAAGTTTTGAATTGAATAAGTGTAGGGATGAGTTACTTGTGTTAAAACAAAACAAGCTTGAGGTTATCACCTTACAAATTCAAAAAATGAATTAGTTAAAAGAAATCGGGCTCTTCAAGATGAACTTAAGAAAGAAAAGAAATCATTGATAGTTGGACTAACAAGAATCCAAGAGTCTTTGATGTCTGTGGGTGCTCCCGGTGGCAAAAAGAGAGTCATAGGTGAACATCATCTTCGACTCTCACAACAAAGACCGTAGTCCTAAACCATTTGTGTCGGTGGCATGATTACCAATATGTTGTCGATCCCAAGCCCGGTGATTGGATTGAAAGACTTAATCCGAGAGTAAGCTTCCTAACTTTGACTCGGAAGAATTCTAGAGCACGAAAGTCAAGCTCTAAAGAGCATGCTTGGACTCCCGGATGTGCCCAAGAGTACCGAACACATCTCCGAGTCCAAGATGAATCTCAAGCACCACTTCCACCTTTGGAACCTCTTGAGGTGCCGATCCTAGCTCGAGCTTCTCGCATTACATTACAATCTACACTCTCCTAAAGAAAGGTCCGGACTTGGTAGAACCATTTTGAAAAGACCATCAAAACCAACTCAACAAGAATCCACCCCACCGAAAATTCCACATCCTCGGTCCCACTTGGGCGATCGATTCAACAACTAATCGAACTTGTGAGGAAGCTAACCGACAAAATGGAATCTATTGAAAAGGTCCCCGAACCAATCAAGAAGACAAAGTCGCCTTCCTCTAGTTCCTCAAAGTCAAAAGCTACCACCAAAACAAGCGAAGTGTGATCTATGCCACTATACCATACCACGACAATTGTTATAGAATCCTTTTGCATGATCATAAAAGGATGATCACAGGATCACGACCACTTGCAATATGTGAGCTCTCTCACCAAGAAAACTACACAAAAGTTGGTCATCGGTATGCTTCTTCATCCAAAGCTCAAAATTGAGAGCAAAGCCTTTTCCTCCTTGCCCACATCGTGGCTTTAATGATCATCGCCTACGATGATTGTCTTATGAACATATCTTTGTGATATTTGCGGTAACACACTCATAAGACATCTCGGCATGACAATGTCATCCATGCAAGAGAAGTTCAAAACAACCAAAATCCATTGAGTCATCCTCGGTCTCTAAATGCAAAACACATGGTAGCTCATTGCGCTCCACCACCGACCATGAATCGATTGCTCAATTCAAAGAGACCATGAGACCCAAGCCCACTAGTAAGTGGGTCACGAAGAGAAACTAATTCAGTTTACTACTTGTGCGAGACATGCCAGAGCCTATCCGGCATCTAGGCGATGGATGCTCAAGAAGCATGGCTCAGTGTGAAGGAATATCCAGCACAAGTATGTAAAGGAACCAGGGCCCAAGGTAGTATTTGGTGATAACTCATCATGTCCCACGAAGGTTATGGTTCATTAAGCCGCAATGGAATAGTTTTCTCTAGGATTGCTTATGTCAATGGTCTCAAATACAATCTCATCGATGTCGGTCATCTATGTGATGCTAAGTACATTGTACAATTCAATGACAAACAAGGTACCATTTTCAATGCCAACAAGGAAGTTGTGTTGATTGCTCTAGAGAGACGATGTTTATGTCTTAGACATGTCAACTCTCTCTAAAGATGGAACTCGTCTCTTTGCCAAAGCCACCGAAACTATCAATTGGGCGTGGCACAAGAGACTCTCACACTTAAACTTCAAAAACATCAACAACTTGGCAAAACAAAACAAGGTCCTTGGCTTACCATCACTTTGGTTTTGCAAAGACAAACCATGCTCACTGTGAAAAAGGCAAACATAAAAGAGCATCTTTCAAAACCAAGCAAAATTTCTCTATCAAAAGTCGCCTTCACCTCTTGATATGGATCTCTTTGGACCGCCGGTCCTAGATCAATCCGAGATGAGAAGTATACACTTGTCATTGTTGATGAGTATTCAAGATACACTTGGGTATACTTTCTTTCCAAAAGAGTCGGTGAATGATACTATAATGTCATTCATCGGGAACATTGAAACCGAATGACATTACTGATTGAAACAACCGTCGGAAGCCGACAATGGTCTTGAATTTAGAAATCTTGAGCTTGAGAGTTTCGTGATGAGAAGGAATCTCCCAAAATTTCTCATCTCCTTATACCCCGAACAAAATGGGGTAGCTAAAGGAAAACAGAACTCTCATTGAGGTGCAAGAACCATGTTAAATGGCTCACCCTTTCAAAGCATTTATGGATCAAGCAAGAAAATGACTGTTACACTCAAAGCAGTCAATCATTGTCAAAAGACATAATAAAACCCCATATGAGATATTCAAAGGTAGACTTCGACATTAGCTACTTCCATGTGTTTGGATGTCCTGTGTTTATTCATAACCACAAGGATCATCTAGGCAAGTTCGATGCTAAAGTCGATGTTGGATACTTTCTAGGTTACTCACCGATCTCCAAAGCCTTCGTGGTATTTAACACAAGGAGACAACAAGTTGAGGAAACCTATCATGTCACCTTTGATGAAAGTATAGAAAGCATCGGGTTCACCAACACTTCAGTGGAAGAAATAGGAATTGATAACTCATCAAGATATCCTCCCGATGAGTACAACATCGAAACCAATTCCTCATATCAAGTCGATGCCGACATCTCATATTATGTCTTGCCTCACAACCCGTCACAACCAACTATCGGTGAATTCATTGATAATCGATCGGTCCTCTTGGGATAGGTAACATTGATCCAAATGATCGTGATCCTATAACTCAAGAACCTCTATCGTAACAAGGCACCTCAACAGATGATCTAAATGATTTTGTGGCTCTTGCACCAACTCACACTGAACTCCCAAGTGACATCTTCAAGCTCGGATCCCGGACCACAAAATAAGTGGACAAGATCTCGGGACATTGAGCTTGTAAACATCATTGGTGAACCCACCGAGGAATGCTCACTAGAAGCATGGTCGCTAACTTAATCGCAGCTTGACCAATGAATGTCTATATGTCGATTACCTATCGAGATAGAACCTAAAAGTGTCACCGAGGCTCTAAAATACCCAAGCCGGGTTCGGTATGCAAGAAGAACCGCAATAGTTTGATAAAAACAAGGTCATGACCTTAATCAAATGTCCTCATGATGTAGTAGTCATAGGAATGAAGTGGGTTTTCGAAACAAAACCGATGAAAACGGCATTGTCATTAAAAACAAAGCGGACTTGTAGCCAAAGGTTACACCAACAAGAAGGCATTGACTATGATGAAACATTTGCTCTGTTGCAAGAATGGAAGCCATCAGGATCTTTCTTGCATATGCAACATACATGAACTTCGTGGTCTACCAAATGGATGTTAAAAGTGCATTCTTAAATGGTGATCTCAAGGAAGATGTATATGTTCGGAACCTCCGGGCTTTGAGAGTAGTGAATTCACGACTATGTCTCAAAGCTTGACAAAGCCCTTTATGGACTTAAACAAGCTCCTGTGGCATGGTATGAAACTCTCTCGCCCTTCCCGATACAAAACAAGTTTGTCGAGGAAAGATAGACAACACTGTTTGTCTATAGAACTCAACAGGATGTGATTCTAGTCCAGTGTATGTTGATGACATCATCTTTGGCTCAACAAACTACAAACTTTGCAACAGTTTGAAAAGCGATAACAAAGAAGTTTGAAATGAGCATGATGGGGAACTCACATACTTTCTTGGACTACAAATCGAACAAGCCGATAAAGGAATATCCATTAGTCAAGAGAAATACACCGAAATCTCTTGAAGAAATATGAGATATCGATTGTGCCTCGATGAAGACTCCAATGGTCCCACCTAACAACCTTGGACCCGATCTCACCGGCAAATCACCAATCAAACTCATTTCGGAGGATTGTGGGCTCACCGATGTATCTAACGCTTCTGCACTGACATTCAATTCTCGATCGCTAATAGCAAGATATCGGTCAATCCTAAAGAATCCCATCTCACAAAGCAGCCAAAAGAATACTCGGTGTACAAGGGAACCCCAAACCTCGGACTCTATTATCCAAAATGCTGGGGTTTGATCTCAAGGGTTACTCGATTCGATTATCTTGGTCGTAACATGGACGAAAAAAGTACCTCGTGGTCCCGTCAATTTCTTGGAGGAAAACTTGTTTGTTGGAGTGCTAAATAGCAACAATCGGTGGCTATGTCCTCATTGAAGTCAATATGTAGCCGCAGCGGGATGTTGTGCCAATGTATTATGGATGAAAATTCAACTCGGTGACTATGACATCCATTACAAAATGGTGCCCATCTTCTCGTGATAACACCAGTGCTATTGCAATCTCCAACAACCCCGCCCTCCACCTAAGAACCAAACACATTGATATCGGATATCACTTCATCGTGGGATCACATAATGAAGGGAGACATTGAACTTTATTTCATCCCTACCGAATATCAATGGTTGTTATCTTCACAAAACCTTTGGATGAACCTACCTTCGAGAGACCTGAAAAGCGAGTTGGGAATGCTTGACATTGAAAGTTAGGTATCGAAAACCAATCTCGAGAAGTTCTCCGAAATGGTTCATTCTCCTGAACATCCAAAACAAACCTCTCACCGAATGAGTAAGACTTACTCGGGGTCCCCGACGAAAGCATTGAATGAGTAACTAAATGCTCCAAGTATTAGTTACTTAAATGTCCTAGGTTGGTAATCCCACCAATTTAATATAGGAATACATGTCTTCTTGTCGGGAGTATCATCATTACCTCACCCCACTTGGCATTAAATGCCTTCTCACATAAAATATCCTATGGATATTTTATTATCGCTAAAGTGCACTTTTTGTGCATTGCAACTGTTTTCCTTGAAAGACGGGATTTTACTGCGTGAAGTGGTGGGTGGCATTAAATGTGGAATATCAAACGAATTCAAAAATGGTCTTTACATATCCACGTTTATACAAAAATCACCCCTCTCACTACTCTATAAATACCCTCTTCAAAAACCACAAAACACACACAAATTATTTTCTGCAACTAAACTCTGTCAAAATCCTTTCTCAAATCCAAAAAATTTGTGTGTTCTCAAAATCTTTAAATCTCTTTTGGAAAACCCTCCTTGTAAACATTTACAAAAGTTTTTCATCACAAACTTGAGAGATCTAAATACTTTGATTGTTCTAGTCAAAACATTTTTTTAACCCTAAAATCTTCTTTGGAAATGGCTAGAACACAATCTCTCCAGTTTGCTTCTCAGTGGGTAGGATCTTACTAACGTTGAATTTAAAACAAATAATGTCATAGGAAATTTTGAATACCACGAAAATGTCCCAACCTATAAAGACATTATAAAATTTTTATTCAACGCCCACTCAAACGGCCTTTGTAAATGTCCTCGATCTTGCACCAAACTACCTCGGGAGTTTTGGGCTTCACTAAAGCCTTTGACCCGACACCTTCTCGATGAGAATAACCTTAGACCACTCAGTGAGTATCTCATCGAGTTCGGTCTTAATGGGGGCAACAATACACCCTGGATTACAAAACGCTTTGCACTTCAACGGGGTTAGATTATAACAAAGGTATTTATGTCGCCCATCCCCAACCCTCCACGATGAAGGATGGGTTGAAACAAATCGTTTTAGATCCAACTTTTGGACAAGACCCCAAATACTAAAAGCTCATTCCACGTGGCTTGGAGGATCCTCTTCACTTTTGTGATTCGTGTCCTCGTGGAACCACTCATCCATCGAACAAGTTAACTCTATTCGGTTGATGATGGCATCTTACTGATGAATGGGGTCATCGTGGACATAGGGAGATCATTTACAAAGATCTCAGTAATGAAGCTCTGAGCAAAACTAGAATGAAGCACGTTTCAGATCCTAGGTTTGTCTCTTGTGCTTTGCAATCGTTCTCGGGTTCAAATTATACTCGGGATGAAATATTTGGAAATTTACCCGCATCCCGAGCCCATCAAATTTTCAAAGGACCCATCCCTTGTCACTCCCATTGAATTGACGGACCACATGATTGTCAGAACAATCAAAGTGGATCGATGTCTCCAAACCCCGCTCCTAAAAGAGAAAGGGAAGTCGCAGATGGGACTAAGACTAAACCAAAGTCTCGGGGCCTCGAGGCTTGAGCACGACCAAGAGGCACAAAAGCCCGAGACTAAGCGAAACCCACCGACCAAGCAACAACCACCCCATGACAACGAAGGACACCGATACATCACGGTCAAGGTGCCTTGGTCACACCTACTACTCCTCAAGATCCGTAGGAAACAAACAACCACGGTATGGGAGCGCCTTCCACTACGCCCGATGATGACATTAACAAATCCAAGTCTTTGTCCGAGGGCACACCGATCGATCCCAAAGACTCGGGAAACAAACAACCCACCGATAGGGATACAACAATCAGCGACTCGCCTAAAGGCATTGAAACACCCACCAAGGTCTCGGGGATCATGGGGACAAAGACTCGGAGGAAAGAAACAACCCCCGATACGGAACCCAAAACCAATCCCGACTTGGAGAAGGCACTGGAAACTCCACCGGTGTCTCGAGGGTCAACGGGGACAAAGACTCGAGAGGATATATACCACCAACGATATGGAACCCATCACCAACCCCTACTCACAATTGTTGATGTCACCGGTATTCTTCTCGAGAGGATGAACTTCTTTGGCCGAAGATGAAAGTTTATCACCGGAGAAGAAATGGACGCCGAGGTTCAATCGAACAAGAGCCTCACCGATCCAAAGGAGCATCTTGAGTCACCATTTCATCCGAAGATAATGACTCGGACTCCTCATCATCCAACTGGGGAATTTAACCGTTTGACAACATTCTTCCAATCATCGAAGACAATTGGTTCGGTGGATCACTAAAGCCTCAAGGAGACTGTATAATGGGGTTCTTGAACAATTTTGGGATCAACACACCGAAGCGGCGGCCACTCGCTAATCTTCGATCGATGTGCTCACCTTCAATGAAAATGTTCATGAGCACGAGATCTCATGTACCAACACCTTATCGATTGGATGAAAACATGGTTAAGTTTCTCAAGCATCTTGATCATGTGGAGTTACAATTGATGAAATCGGGATCTTTGTTAAAGAGGACCCAAAGATCAATGCCAAAATCTTGGAAGCCACTAAAGTGTATGTGAAAAATTCATCTCGACTAACCGAATCGATTGAAATGCTCCAATCGCCAATCTTGAGGTCTCCAATCTTGATTCGCCTCTTCGCACCTCGGTGGACTCTTTGAACACTCGGTGTTGCTATGGCTCAGCCTCATCTTCTATGGCACGGAATCTTGGTCCTCGAATGATCGCATTGGAGATCTCTCGGCTAACATGGACGCAGAGGTCACCGGTATTGTGCAGATATTTGTAGATTAAGGCCATGATCATCGAAATCTATCAGCCTTCAGGGTCAAGTCGCTCCGTCCCCAAGACCAACTCCAACTCTTGCCCTCACCGACGCTCCGGCAGCAGTTGAGGGGAGAATCTTCTTGAAGAGACTCCTCTTCACACCGGAAGGGAGCAAACACCTCCAGATGTCAGTAGCCCCCACATCATCTCGCACGATCTCTGCAATACCCATATCCTCACTACCACCACAAACATCAACAACAACAACACCGACGGTCACAACAACAACACCACCATTAGTTGCATCATCTTCCTCGGGCCGGGACAAAGGCAAAGGCAAAATGACAATCACGAGCCCCGAAGATTCCCTATAAAATCGATTTACCTTCAATACCGCTCACACCATAACAAATGAGTAAACATCTTGCTAAAGAAGAAGAAGAATGAAACTAGTGAGGAAGAGAAAAGGAACAGAGAAGCACCGCAAGGTTGTCGTCGAAGAAGCCGAGAACATGGGATTAGATGCAAGCAAGCTCCAAAAGGTCGAGCGGGACAAAAGTTCAAGGAAGCTCAGTCAGCTCGATGGTGAAATGAGAAAGCTGTTGAAGAAAAGAGAAAGAAAATCAAGCTCTCGTGCAAAGCGAGTTAAGGAATACAATCGACAATGACCACCAAGGCTCTGAAAAAATCACGGATGTCAAGATTATTCCCAACACCAAACCATAGGCTATGAATGTT
Organism: Chrysanthemum lavandulifolium; assembly: GCA_022545495.1. Classification (NCBI taxonomy): domain Eukaryota; kingdom Viridiplantae; phylum Streptophyta; class Magnoliopsida; order Asterales; family Asteraceae; genus Chrysanthemum; species Chrysanthemum lavandulifolium. Next base: position 264,149,244 of record CM040241.1, read on the forward strand.
TATAGAGGGATGACAAAAGACACTTTGAGGTTCATGATCCCCAAAATTCACCGACTTTGGGATCACCGAACTCGATGAGCTTGGTCCGATCATTGGAAAGAAGCAAAATAAGGTGGTCAAGGAGTCGATGAAGATGCTCGACAAAAGATATGAAAGGTCGAGAGATGCACCACCCAATGGGAATTCACTGCCTTGATCGCACCACAAGGATCTCAACCACAAGCATCCACGGCAAAAGGAAAAGAGTTGAGTTCCAACCCGAGATCAAAGTGCACGGCTTAGAATGCAACATAGAGCTGCTGAGGGTGTAAAATTTGTGAACTGTTTGGTAATTGAAGAGCACGAAGAGGCTATTTCACATTGATGTCTATGGAAACCCGCATTTCAAAGATGGAGTGATATTGATCAGTGGTGTGGCCGCAATGATCGACTATATTCCAGTGGCCTCTCGGATCAATCCCAAAGAAACATCGGGTTCACAAGACACGAATGCAAAGATAAGAGACCATCCCGACGGGAAACACTCATCACCAAGAAAGTGAAGCTCGAAGCATTGGGTATCCATCTGGGTGACATCATATTTATCTTTCTTGTACTAGTGATAGGAGCTATGTAATCGATAAATAAAAGATGTATGTTTTGTTAAATTACTCAAAGTTTCTTATTGTATTCATTAGTACATTCAAGTAAGGAGAAGCCATTTGCTCACTTACATCGATCAAACACTTAGGCTATTTGTATATCCAAATAGGGGAGGCCGCTGGGTTTAGTAAATACCCAAACCCCTTAATCTAGGATTTGAATGAAAATAACCTAAGTGTTCAATCCGTTAAACACTATCGGTCATTGAGTGCCAGAGACTCTCGGTGAGCCATCTTCGAGATACTCGATGACGAGGCGAAGAAGAAGCCTCCACACTCGACAAGGCGGAACTTAATGGGTGAAAACTAAGTCAAGAAGAAGATGGTGGATTCGGTGAGTGATGACAATAACTCACCGAATCCCTAAGACTCTCTCCAGCTCATAGCATCAAGACAAACCGAAGGAAGAGATCAAGGCTTTGAAGATCAAGAATGAGCGGGACTAGGCGGAAAAGTTTACCCAGATAAAACTAAGTCCCCAGTGCTTTACCCAGATAAAACTAAGTCCCTATCTACAAAGCCATATCTTCCCATTTATAGTAAGCGGCGATACTAAAGGATTCTCATTAAGGAAAGAAGCACTACCGACTACTAATAGCAAAGTAAATGAATCGAATATATTTATATTCGTGATTAGTGTGATCAATGTATTTGTCTTCTAGGTTAAAGTTAAAATCATACTTGTATAAATATCATAAGAGAATGAGTGAAAAGTTTAAGCTTGTGAATTGTAAAACACACATACACACAAGCCAACTTTTCACTCCTCCAAATACAACTTTATCCTTGAGCTAGCTCGGTGGGTTCTAAGAGTTGTGCTCAAACTTAGCTTTGAGCTTAGAGAGGAGTCACCCAAACTTTGTCATTTCAATCCCAAGTACTATTCATGCAAGTACTTGGGTAGCGTATTCTTTTGATTTATTTCTAATAAGAATATGATGTTGAAAATTACTTTGTGTGTGTTACTTACATTACTTTCAGTCATTATTCACTGTTAAGTTGTTTTAAGTACTTAATTGTTTTTTAAACGATAGTGAATAGGGAACAACAGGTTATAAACTAATAAGCATTTGAAATGGTAGTTTATGCTTAAAAATTACTAAAAACCTAAGTAAGTCCAAGTCTTTTTCAATAAGCCACACACAAAAAAAAGCTTATGAAAATCTTTAATTAAGATCATAGGCTTGAGCTTGTAATCTTGTTCAAACACTTTAATGAACTTATTTTTGCTATATAAGCTTTAAGCTATACAAATAAACACTTCAAGTGTACATTTTTTTTATCTATATTTTGCTATTTAAGCTAATAGTCCCTCTAAATTAGCTTAAACAAAAACTCTTGACTACATCATAATTCATACTTTTCAATAATTTAAATGACGAAGTTAAAAAATTAAGAGCTTATATAAATTAGTGGCCGAATTATGTAGAAATTGTTACTAGTATTTTTATACTTCAACATATCTATCACATAAGACCACTAACATAATATGAATCTCAACTTAAATAAGCCATATACAACACATTATATAACCAAGCATAACTTCTATTCTTTACTCCATGTGGGATTGAAAATTGTTTCCACAAAGTAACACCATACAAAATATTGTTCCTCTAGAGACATAATAACATGTTTTATAACTGTCCAATATCACTTTGTACCGATGTAATTTGTTTAAGAGTGAATTACACCGTTCGTTTTTGTGGTTTGGCCGAAATCACATCGCAAGTCCCTCGACTTTCATTTTTGCATGATGAATCCTTATAATGAAGTTTTGTAACACCATTCGTCCTTATGTCTAACACCATTCATTCTTGTGGTTTGGCCAAAATCACATCAAGTCCCTCGACTGTTAGGGATAGAGATGTGCAGTGTTACAAAACTTCATTATAAGAATTCATCGTGCAATCGAAAGTCGATGGACTTATGATGTGATTTCGCCCAAACCATGTGACAACAATGTAATTACTCTTTTTAATTTATGTTTTAACACGTAGTTTACATGTTTGCTTTACGAGCCATCAAAATAAGAGTAATTTGCAAAATCGCCCCATGGTATGTCTAATTCGCACCGTAGTCCTTGTGTTAACGAAAATGCAGGCGTCATCTATGTGTCAAACTTTTGGCATGGTCATGCAGATATCGTTTCCTAAAGTAAATTGACTAAAATAACATTTCCTTCGGTGAGAACTTGTGATTCTATTTTGGGGCATTATAATCCTTTCTCTTTTGCGCGGATCCATATGCAAATCCATGGTTTCTCACAAGGACGATGTCGAGACTTTTGAAAACGTAAGTATTGCCCTTCCGATTTAACACATGGACGGTTTTGCTATTTACTCTCAAAATAATCATCAGATAGAGTGTCCAATCCTTCATGCTAACTTTGGATAAACAAAAGGTGACATCGTAAGGAGTTAAAATTAGTTAGGTTAGTATTTGTAAAGGGTCTTTATTCCGTATCACAAATGATCATAAAAGCAAAAGGGTAAGCAATCCCAACACCCTCATAAGTGCTTATTTATCATACCAGGTCGCAATTGATTAGAGTCCGATAAGCACTTTCAATAACCAAATTAAATCCAAAAACCCATGTATAATCTCATGGTATAATCATGTCCAAATTTAAACAAGGCGAGTAATCAACTTAAAAGTCCATTCTTCATTTTGTGAATAACAATGATGAATTGGGGTGGAGAGAAATGGTTGATAACTATGGACTCCATGAAAACAAGCACATTGTGAGCTTGTAAGCTTTACGTACTTTTTGGGCACTTCCCTTTTTCAACTAGACTCAATAAACACTTTCATCCAACGGTTTTTAAGTGAATAGTATGTTCTTGAAAATTTTGTGGAGTAGGTATTGTGTTCCTACTTTTAACTTTCCAATATTTCTTTTATAGCTTTCATTTGATTAGGAGTGATAATTTTGACTCATTTACTTATGAACAGGTTGATTTAGGTTATAATTTATCTCTAACGAGTCAAACAGATAAAATTGAAAAATGGCTTCAAAGGAAAAAGGTCAAAAGTCATCCAAACTGTTTTATATTGCATAAAACCTTTTTGAATAATTTTATTTAGAAAAGTACCTTTTTATCGAAATAGTCTAATTTTGGTTGTCATATTTGACACACTGATTATCTATTTGAGAAAGTCAAAAGTTTGGGGAAATACTGTACCGGGCCATATCAATATTCTGATCCTAAATTGACCTGCTACTCCACCCACAAAACCACCGATTTTTGCCTCAACATATGATTTGTTGTTTGTATCCGGTGGAAGTGGTTATGGATGCCAATGATCAAGTTCCTTTAAAGCGTAAAATGATCCAAAGCGGTCGGAAAATATCTTTAAAAGCAGTTCACCACTAGAGTCACATGTTGCAACCGTTTACACCTTATGCGTTTTGTAAACCGCAAGAACAACTTGTATGTTAATGTTTTATTGTTTAGTCAAAGATCAAAATTTAGACAGTTGTTAGGTTGTTTCAAGTGTTAGTGATCATTTTTTCATGTTTAAATGTAAGTTTTAAAAAGGGTTTATAACAAATCATTCCACCTTAAACGTGCTTGTGTTGTTAAACATTAAACTATGTATATATATTTAATTGTCGTTTCATGTTATTAATTATATGAAAAGCCCTAATTTCTTTTTACCATATTGTAGTTAATTTATATCAAAGAGTGATAAATTGCTAAGATTGCATGTAATGCTCATCACTCCTTTACATTACATCTCGCTACATCACCACGCCTTCATCTTTCACCCAATGATCATCGCCTCTCACATCTTAAATGTATCTTACAAAATACCTCACACACACTCAAAAATATAAATAATAAAACTTGCACGGATATCGAGTGATGAGCACCTCACCACTCACTCCTCTTTTTCTCCCATACTTACGCATGACCTATACACACAAATGGTGAGGAGATGAGATGGAGGTGACCCTCAAACTCATTGCACCTAGCTAAGGGTTTTACATATAAAAATAATGGACTTTTATTTCGTTGGAAAGAGCAACATTTTAAGAAATGAATGTTTTTTTTTTTTTTTTTTTTTTTTTGACTTTTACGTTGTGTTCTCAAGATTTATTTAGGGTAAAGGAAAAGAATTGGAAAGAACTAAAATTTATTTGTGTTCTTAAGATTTTTTTAGCAAGAGAAAAGAAAAGAAAAGGAAAGAAGATTGAGGGTTTTTTTGTTATAAAATCTTCCTCCCACTTTTGGGAGGAAGAGAAAGGAAAAGAAGAGAAGTCAGTTTTTGTTTTGTCTAAGATAAAATTTTAGATGATTTTTAGATTGTTTCAAGTGATCGTGTTTTGGTTTAATGTTCGAACGATGTTTTAAAGATGGGCAAATAAAGTTTTCGAGTTTAAGCATGTTTGTGTTGGTAAATATAGAGTATATAGAATAAAACTGCCCCGATGCAACGCACGGGTATAATGCTAGTTATCCATTATTAGAAACTTAGACATGACCCACGTACAATTTTAATTGGTATAGAAGAGAATGTTGGGACAAACTGACTATGGGCAACATTAAACAAACTAAACATGAAACTAATTAGACCACATTATCTTGGTTAAGTTAAGACAAAACTACTAAGGAATTGAAGGCAATTCTGCCATTGAATTGAATTATGTTATATAGACAACTTGATTAAACCAAATGACCATTGTGTATATAATATAAGTTTATCAGTGTATGTGAATTACCCATAAAAAATGTATCTATCTATTAAACTAATTGCCAATGATATTTTACTAAGACTATAATAACTAGTTCCTATTATGAGTTTTCATATTTCTTTATTAAAGAAGTGATTCTTTCATTTCAAGCATCATATCAACTCCATAGATTAGCAGCTAGATGTGTCTAGTTCCACTTAAATTGAATGAAGCAAAGTTTAAAGAAAAAATTATTATCAAACGGTCAAAGAAACGATTTCCTCAAATAAGCTTACAAAAATACTCTAAATCATTACTATGTAAGCTAACGAGTCATCTAAATAAACTTACGGAAAACTCTCAATAATATTACAATAAATAATTAGCGAAATTTAAGTTTCTTTAATAAGTGAAATTCAAACGAAATCACTAAATAAAATAAAAAGTTTAGAAATTATACAAGTTACTAGTTCTAAACAAATGGTCTAGTTTTTGTTTTACTTTTACTAAAACATTCGTCCGAAACCAATAACATAATACTAATCTCAATTTAAAGAGCCACTTAGACCAGTCTATATAACTATGCACATATTCTCTTCTTTATCCCATGTGGGATACAATTCTTTTGTTGCCATAATCACATATTATTATATTCTTTTTACAAATTGTTATAGAAACAATATTAACACCTTGTGTTAATGTTCATCACTTAGTTTGTTTAGTTTATGTTTTGACATTTTATTTACCTTTTCCCCATTCAAGGGTATAAACATGTCAGAATCATGTGTCGGAAAATTTAGTGCACTTGTGGGATGGTTCACACCTTGTAATGGGTTAGGAGGTGCAGAGTGTACACCCATAAGGTCCATGAACACCACGACTCTAATAGTGGTATGTATTGGTAGTGTTTGGTGAAAGTCTTGTTGTGGTTAACACCGATTATCGTTGTTTCCAGCGGGCGAAGATTTCAACAGATCGATGTTTCCACCAAGTGGTATCTCACCGTTGTGTTTATCTTGAGCGGTGGAAGCCCTTTGAAGCGATGTAACCACCGAAGCACTATGAAAGCTTGATATAAGTCTCGATAAATGACGATTCTAATCGCATCATTATGACCACGCGTTTAATTGGTCATGTGACCACTAACGGCTATAATGGGATAATTATGAGGCTATTAATGGGCGATTAATACTCATAATTCCATTGGAGCGGTCAAGAGTAACCTCCTATAAATAGGAGATCTGAACATGCATGAAAGACACACAGAAAACACAAAACACTTCTAAGCGAAAGAGTTATAGAATTATGCCTAATTCTCTAACTGCATTTGGTCTTATCCCAAGTAGATATTCGTGATACCCAGGCATTAGGGTCGAATAGTTTACTTTGGAAAGTGATCACACGATTCCAAGTGATATCCGGTAACCACCTAGTGGTATTGCTACTGACATTGATTATCTTCACCCTGCTTTGGGACGAATAACCACCAACAATCAAAGTAAACTATTTAGTGATAATCAATGGCAACTGCTGCTATGAAACATTTGGCTTCAAACTTTTCAAAGGCGGACAAGTTTGAAGGGTGGACTTTAGGAGGTGGCGGAAGAAGATGCACTTCTTGGCATCAAGCATGAGTGTGGTCATGTGTCCGACTACTCCAATTCTCGATGATGGTGGGATGATGCTCTTGTGGAGCGGATCGGGAGGAGGAGCAAGTGGGAGAATGATGACTACATATGCGAGGTCTTATTCTCAATGGTATGTCGATTCTCTGTTTGATATTTATCGAACTCGAATCTTCCAAAGAACTGTGGGATTCCTTGGATGCCAAATATATGGTGAGGATGCATCAAGTAAGAAGTTCCTTGTTAGTAATTTCACAAATTACAAAATGACCGATTCAAGACCATTTATGGAACAATACAATGAACTTCTTGGAATACTTGTAAGGTTTACACAACACAATATGCACATGGATGAGGCTATTTAGGTCTCTTGTGTTATTGACAAACTTCCTCCTTCTTGGAAAGATTTCAAGCATACCTTGAAACATAAGAAGGAGGAGTTAACTCGGTTGAGTTGGGCGATCATCTGCGCATTGAGGAATCTCTCGAGGTGCGGGATAATGACAAGCCAAAGAGTAGCAATCTTCTTGGACCATCTGTTGTCAATATGGTGGAGCATAACAACTCACCGTGTACAATGACAACAAAGGCAAGCAAACATCATGATAACACAAGGCGGATCCTAACAAGAAGGCAACACCTACTTGTTGGAAATGTGGCAAGACGGTCACATTAAAAGGGATCGCAAGGGTGTTAATGTTGGTGGTAAAGCCAATGGATCGAGCACTAAAAGTTCGGGGAGTGGTGGTTCACCAACTCACTTTGAAGGTCGAGAATATGTTTAATAAGTCTTTTCGGTTTTATTATGTTACATATGTATCTGAATCTTTTATGTGCGGGATGATGATGTTGCGTGGTGGGTTGACTACGGTGCAACAGTTCATGTGTGCAAAGATAGAAGTGGTTCAAGACTTATGAGTCACCGAATGATGGTTCTATTCTTCAAATGGGAAATGAGTCAACGACCTTGGTGCATGGTTGTGGTTGTGTAGATCTTAGGTTTAGTTACGGAAAGATTGTAACTTTGTTTAATGTTATTCATGTTCTGATATAAGGAAAACTTGGTTTCAAGTAGTGTTTTGAAAAATCATGGATATAAACAAGTTATTGAATCGATAAATTTGTTCTTTCTAAATGTGGTGTTTTATTGGTTTTGGTTATTTATGTAATCAAATGTTCGGGCTTAATATTACCATTGACGGTGTTATTTCGACTTTTGTGACCACATATGATCGAGTGATTCTAACCTTTGGCATGCTAGACTTGGTCATGTTCACTATAAAAGGATGCAAGATATGTCTAGGGATGGTTTAATCCTTGCTTTTGACATGGACACCGAAAAGTGTAAAACTTGCATGTTGACCAAGATAACCAAGAAACCCTTTCGGGTGTTAGTCGTGAGACTAAGATCTTGGAGCTTATTCACGGTGACCGTGTGATTTGCATGCCACTCCTTCGTTGGGGAATAAGAAGTACTTTGTGACATTTATTGATGATGCTTCTAGATTTTGTTATGTCTATCTATTACATACCAAGGATGAAGCATTAGATAAATTCAAAGTGTTTAAAAGCGAAGTTGAATTACAACTTGGGTCTTTGATCAAAAGATTAAGGACGATAGGGGAGGTGAGTACATGGATACTCGATTGCTTTCATCTGTTGGAATAATCCATGAAACGATCGCCCTTATACTCCTCGGCAAAATGGTATTTACGAAGGAAAAACAGGTCTTGAAGGAGATGGTTAATTCCATGTTGTCCTATTCAGGGTGAGTCAAGGGTTACGGGGTGAAGCTATGTTAACGACTTGCTATTTGCTAAATAGGATTCCCAACAAAAGGAACAAAGTTACCCTTATGAACTCGGACTAAAAGGAAACCCAACTGAACTATCTCGTGGTGCAGGGTTGTAGAACATTGTAAGACTCCACGATCCAAAGCAAAGACTTTGGGTGAAAGAGGCATTGTTGCATCTTTGTTGGATATCTTGAGCATTCCAAGGCTTTTAGGTTCTATGTTATTGAACCTAATGAATATGTTTCAATTAACTCCATCATTGAATCAAGGGATGCGAGACTTTGATGAGAATAGATTCTCATCGGTTCTAGACCAAGTCGAGAGGATTCCTAATGGAACTCATGACCTTTGGTGTATCGAGGTACCGATGATGAACCATCGGTGGTCCCCGATGAGGTTGTGGTTCGACAAACACGAACACGTGCTCGGGAAAAGCAAAAGGGTCGGGACTCCAAAGTCATTTGGACACGAGTTTCAACTATACTTAGTTGAAGGAACTAGGGATGAGGTCTCGGACCAATACTCCTATTGCTTCATTGTTGAGGATAACCCCAAAACATTTGAAGAAGCAATGAAGTCCCGGATATTGCTTTACGGAAAAAGCAATCAATGATGAGATGGATTCCATCATGGGCAACAACACTTGGGTGTTGGTTGATCTACCTCACAGTTGCAAACCTTTGGGTTGCAAATGGATTTTCAAAAGGAAAATGAAGGTAGATGGAACTATTGAAAAGTTCAAGGCTAGACTAGTTATTCGGGCTTTAAACAAAAGTCGAGGAATAGACTATTTTGATACTTATGCCCTATGGCTCGTGTCGATACCATAAGACTCTGCGATTGCTATGGCATCTATTCACAATCTAGTTATTCATCGGATGGATGTGAAAGACTTTCTTGAATGGTGAATTGGAAGAGGAGGTTTATATGAACCAACCTCGGGGCTTCATCATGCACAGTAATGAAAACAAGGTGTAAACCGATTAAGTCTCTTTATGGACTTAAGCGGGCACCTAAGAAATGGCATCAAAAATTTGATGAAGTGGTTTTGTCTAGTGGTTATGTTCTTAACCAAGTCGACAAATGTGTATATAGCAAATTTGATGAATCGGTAAAGGAGTCATCATTTGTCTATATGTTGATGACATGTTGATCTTTGCACCGACCAAAATCGAGTTGACGACAAAGGAATTTTTGTCATCAAGGTTCTCCATGAAAAACATGGGGGAGGCGATGTTATCCTTGGTATAAGGATTAAACATGAAAGTAAAAGAATTTCTATCTCCCGGTCTCATTATATTGAGAAGGTGCGAGGAAATTCAATTACTTTGATTGTACTCAGTGAGTACACCTATGGATACTTGTGAGGCGATGCCTAATCATGGCAAGGCGTATCTCAACTTGAGTATTCTAGGGTAATTGGTGCACGATGTATGCCATGACTTGTACAAGGCGATATTGGTTTTGCGGTGGGAAAATTGAGCGGTATACTAGCAATCCTAGTGCTCATCAACGGCAAACAGTTCGGAGGTCTTGAAGTATTTGAAGAGAACTATGGATTATAGTCTCTCATATCTTGGTTACCCATCGGTGTTGGAAGGTTACACCGATGCAAGTTGGATCGGTAACACTAAAGACAATTCGTCTACCGGTGGTTGGGTATTCCTACTTGGTGGAGGTGCAATTTCTTGGGCATCCAAGAAACAAACTTGCATCACCGGTTCAACAATGGAATCAATTTGTGGCTCTAGCAGTTCTTGGTAAAGAAGTTTGAATGGTTGAAAAACTTGCTTCTTGAGATTCCATTGTGGCCTAAACCTATAGCACCTATTTATATCCGTGTGATAGTGCGACTACATTGGCTAAGGCTTATAGCCGGATGTACAATGGTAAGTCTGACACTTGGGTGTCGGGCATAGCATGATTCGTGAGCTTATCATGAATGGGGTGGTATCTATAGAGTTTGTTAGATCTCAATAGAACTTAGGCGATCACTTGGCGAATGGGTGGCTAGAGACTTGGTTATAAATCACGCTAAATGGATGGGGTTAAGTCCAACTTAGTCATTGAATGCTAGGACACCCAACTCCTCACGAGGAAACGTGGGAGCCGAGTTCAATGTGGAAAGTCAACATTCGGTGGACTAGAGCACATGTTTATTTTACATCCCAAGGTTGTGCTCGGAACTGCTTTGAAAGGAGGATGAAGTCTTTACTTCTTAATGGTTAACTTATCTTTGAAAAAGTGCTTGGCGGAGCATGAATAAAGAGGAACCACCTATGTAAATGTTGAAGTTTTGCGCTGGAAGCTTTTGGACTTTTAGCTTTTACAACATTTATGAATTTGGATATGGACACATGGCTTGTATAGTGTCGGGAGCTTTTAAGTGTTTGAAAACTTGTGTGTAGTTATCTTGGTATTCAAATGGGTTGAAGGGTTCAATTCTTAGAACACCACGATTCTCGAATATTTGAGCGTGTAATTACTAAGATGGAAATTCAATCCTCGGGACATTTTCGTTTATGCACATGTTTTGCTTGATGTTTATTTTACATGCAAAGGGAGTGAACTAAATTTGGGAGGATTGTTGGAAAATTTAGTGCACTTGTGGGATGGTTCACACCTTGTAATGGGTTAGGAGGTGCGGTGTACACCCATAAGGTCCATGAACACCCGACTCTAATAGTGGTATGTATTGGTAGTGTTTGGTGAAAGTCTTGTTGTGGTTAACACCGATTATCGGTGTTTCCAGCGATGCCATTTCCGAGATCGATGTTCCACCGAAGTGGTATCTCACTGAAGTTGTGTTTATCTTGAAGCGGTGGAAGCCAGCGCGGTGTAACCACAAAGCACTATGAAATCGATATAAGTCTTGATAAATGACGATTACAAGCGCATCATTATGACCACGTTTAATTGGTCATGTAACCACTAACGGCTATAATGGGGATAATTATGAGGCTATTAATGGGCGATTAATACTCATAATTCCATTGGAGCGGTCAAGAGTAACCTCCTATAAATAGGAGATGCGAACATGCATGCAAGACACACGAAAACACAAAACACTTCTAGCGAAAGAGTTATAGAATTGTGCCTAATTCTCTAGCGCATTTGGTCTTATCCCAGTAGATATTCGTGATACCCGGCATTAGGGTCGAATAGTTTACTTTGGAAAGTGATCACACGATTCAAGTGATATCCGGTAACCACCTAGTGGTATTGCTACTGACATTGATTATCTTCACCCTGCTTTGGGACGAATAACCACCAACATCATGATTCGAAATCGTTGTCGTATACTATTGGTTGGATGAATTACTTGGGATTCTGACGGTCATTTTCTACATCTTGGTGGAATGGGAATGAAAGGATGATCCGAGTTGATGGGCATCGCCATCAAAAGCTGCATCACATTTTGGAACAACTGGTGTTGTTGTTGCCGCAAAATCTGGTGTCATACATCCATTAGGTTTCTTTTTTCGTTTTCGATAACTTCATCTTGTAATTATACTTTTAATTTTGCTCCATCTGTTTGGATGCAATATCGAGATTTAATATGATAAAGTAGTGCTAGCAAGTTTTTGAAAACCATGATCTGGAGTTGGTTTTGAGAGATTGAAGCTTAACTCTTAGTGTGATTTTGCTTGTACTAGAGTTACTATCACGGATTATGTGCCCCTAACAATAGTATAGAATGCATTTGCAAATTATACCTTCTATTCCATGGCAGTAAAAATGGTTAAAGCTAGAATCAGCATTTCTCAATTTTTGTGTCCTATTATAAAAAAGGTTCGGCCTCCTCGAATAACCGGAATAAGGAAAACCTCGTCTTTTTACTATGGACGACAATTTTACCAATGATTTATGTTATAGGGAAAACTTGATTAAACCAGATGAACACTGAGCAATTCAATTAACATGGACAAAAGATAAGTTCTTCAATCGATTTATCTTTTGTTCATGCACTTTCTGATTCAAAAACGTGACTAAACCATAACACTAATTTTTTTTACTATATTTTGTAAGACTAATAATTTACGTACAAAGTCAATTCTAGAAGACATTAAGTAGTGGTCATCATTCAAGTTGTTTTCAATATTTCAAAACTCAATTGAAAAGACATTAAGGAGTTATTTTAGTTATCAGAAAAAGACATTAAAATCGGACTAAAACGTAGAAAAGAGACGAAAACGTATAAAATCGAATGAAAACGGAAAAAAACGTAAAAAACGGACGAAAACGTAAAAAACCGGACGAAAACTTAAAAAGACAGACGAAAACATAAAAATCGGACGACGTAAAAAGGACGAAACGTAAAAATAGACAAAACGTAAAAATCGGACGACGTAAAAAGAGACGAAACGTAAAAATCGGACGAAAACGTAAAAACGGACGAAACGTAAAAATACTGGATGAAAACGGAAAAAGCGGACGAAAACGTAAAAATCGGACGAAACGTAACAAAACCAAGTTTTAAGTTATTTACTAACGGCCGTTAGTATAAAAGGACTAACGATGCAAAGATAAGATATGAAGATGTGAAGAAGTACCCATTATTGCACATATTTAATATTTGGTTTAGCGTATTGATACGTAAATGACTATGTTTATCGTATTGTACGTTTGAAATCGTGTTTATCATTTTGACTTTTACCCTTATTTTAAGTATTTTAAAACTCAATAGAAAAATATTAAGATGTTATACAAGTTAACGACTTAGGCATGCCCGAGTTAGTTAATTTTTTTCCTTAACCAACTCAGATGTTCCAAACCAATAACATAATATTAATCTCAATTTGAATGGGCCATATACACCGTTGTATATAAGGAAGCACACATTCTTTTCTTTATCAAATGTGGGATTTAAAACATGAAACAAGTTTACAAAAAGCAAACATATACAAAAAGTTGTTATAGGTATATAACTCATGTACCTAGAACAACTTTTACGTTAGTAAACGGGTTAAAATTGCCACCCGTCTTTTTAACCTAATGACCACACATGTTTGAGGTCCTATTCATTAAGACATGACAAAATATGGACAAAATAAAGAAAATATTTTATAACTGGATAACATTGTAGAATCTAATATGAATTCAATTTGCACACATGGTTTTAACAATAAAAGACCATATGTTGACTAATTGACTTTAACAAGGTCAAAGTTGACGTTTAATGAGAAGAAATATTTTATTTCATTGTTATATACATGACCCTCGTAAAAACTTAATCAGCCTTAAAGGTTAATGTTGGGACAAAACGACTATGGGTGAAATTAAAGAAAATAAATTTGAAGACAATTTCACCTTATTTAGGCAAAGTTAAAGGCAAAACGCTTATGAAACACAATTTTGCCATTGATTTTGTTACACATAGACAAGTTGATTACACCAAATGCGCATTGTCTAATCCAATTCACTATGCACAAAAGATACGTTTCTCATTTATAAAATATTATGTTCATGCACCTGTTATTAAAATAATGTGAAATGTGAACATCAAGAAGCTCTTATTAACTCCAAATTGGCTTAGTTAAACATCTTCTATGAATTTATCTTCGCCATATTGGCCAAAATCTATTTTAAATGCATACGATCCTAAAACGTTTTATTCAAACATTTAGGGGCCGTTTGGTTAGCGTAAATGAGAATGACTATGACTTTCAAAGTCGTAGTCGGTGTTCATTTTGTTTTTTTTTGGTAGGTAATGAAATGGGTATATCATAGTTATAGATTCATTATACACCATTTGGTGTCTACGAAATCCATTCCCGTACCTCTTTTTTCACTACAAAATTCAAATATCTATACACTTTTTCATACCATATTTTATCAACCAAACATAAACAATCGTAATGATCACTTTTTCATACCCATTGTTATCCCGTTATTCCAAATCCGATACCTATCATCATTCACAGAACAAACCAAACGGGCCTAGATGTTTACTGTGATAGCATTGCCTTTTTGGTCGTATTCAATGCATATCTTTTCTATAAGTGTGGACAATGTAGACAGTTAGACACAAAGAATTTATGAGAGTCAACCCAAATACCCAATCCATAGTAAAAATGGCTCGTTTTTACCTAAACCCATTTTGACACATTACCCAAAATGCAAGAATTACAACAACATTAGATCATGTGACGTTACATAATATTACCAGAAATAATTTATTTTCTACTACATCTATGCGGAAGTTACAAACGATACCCAATCTTTTTGGCTCTCCATAAGTAAAAGCGGGCCATTTTACTATGGTTTTTACTTATGGGGATCCAACTTAAGGTCGTATTCTGCTACATCCATTGATACCCAATCTTTTTGGCTCTCCAAAAGTTGCTCAGCTGGGCTGTTTAAGTTGGGTCACATGTCAAATGGGTAATTTTGGTGCTAGTCGGGTCAGATTATGCCGATCAACAAAAGGGATCTTTATCCAATTTTTTCAAGCTTGTTATAAATACATATTGTTCTGATATGAATGCCGAGACTATACTGATACAAAATAAATAACCATTTCTAATAGACAAACTAGAAGATTGTATACAGTTGAGTACACTTTGCATGACTTTCAAGTTTCAACTTATTTGAACCGTTTGACACAGTTTCCCTTTCTGTGCATACCCCATGTGACTTATTTGAGGTAAAACATTTCCCAAGTCATGTTACCATCTCTACTTTATTCGGATTCCTATATCTGTCATCTCTGCGAGAGTTCGACTTCAAATATATTGCAGGGGCTTTGCTATATTTGCACAATTAGGTCCACGTACAGACCACCATAGCATTTATACTGTGTGAGATATGCGTGAGCTTGCTGGACTGAAAGCAATCTAGTCTCAAAATTATGGGTAACATATTGTTCTTGACTGCATTATTAGTTGCATGCTGCAAGACAAGTAATATGCTCCTAATACAGCCCGAGAGATAATAATAAATTTTTAGACACATTTTTAGCATTCTAGACGCTGAGTTTATTCATCCACTTATACCTATAGATGAAATTTTGTAACTTCAGCACAGATGTAGTGGACAAGAAATTGTTTCTGGTTGTATTATTTAACGTCACATGATCTAATGTCATTGTAATTGTTGCATTTTGGTGTGGTTCAAAGGTGCTATTTATATCAAGTTGTGAAATACTAAAACTAGCTCAGTTCTGTATTTTCTATTATAATTTTAGATGCTGAGTTTATTCATCCATTTATACCCAGCCCCATTGATGGAAATTTGGAACTTCCGCACATATGTAGTGGAAAAGAAATTGTTTCTGGTTGTATTATTTAAAGGTGCTATTTATATCAAGTTGTGAAATACTAAAACTAGCTCAGTTCTGTACTTTCAATTACAAATTTTGGTTTTTATCTTATTAATGTAAAGTGTAAAGTTGCATAAAGGATCATCTCATGTGTAAATTATACAATACGGTCAAAGTTTCATGTGTACTCAGAATCTCATATCAATGTAAAATTAAAGTTGAGGGAATGACCATTTCTAGTTTTATCATATGTCAAAATGTACACAAATGTAAATCAGGAATTTTGATATGATTGTTGTACATTATAGATAAATGCTTCAACAGTAAGAATTGACTGATTCATCTTGTGCTTTGGTAATTTAAACGACAAAAACTCGGAAGCTTATATAAGTTAGTGACCTAATACGATCAATTCGTTACCGTAACAAACATTCATCATAATAGCCCAATAACATCATATTAATTCCAACTTGCAAAAGCCATATACACCGCAATAAATAAGCAAGCGCAAATTCTTATCTCTACCCTATGTGGGACTACAAACTTGAAACCAAAGTTCACAACAAAAGTAACCCCATACAAAAAAATTGTTTAGATGACATAAATTTATGATCTTTTTACACATGTTCTATAGACATATAGCATCTTATAAAAGTGTTCAACACTTTACACCAATGTAGTTTGTTTAGTTTATGTTTCAACACATGTTATTATGTATAGTTACAAAAAATGGCGTTAACATATATAAGTTATTCGACTTTGTTTCTCTTGTATCCTTTGTTAGCTATTTCCAAATCTATTTAAGTTATCCATTTTCTTAGAAACTACTTGCGATTTCTTTCTCTAACATCAATGTAATTTAAAATCAATGATAAAATTGTCTTTTAGATCTTTTTTGATTTCAGATTCACCTTAATTTGAAGAGTGAAACGTATCTCATTCCATTAGGTAAATCAAGTTCAATGATGTAAAAGTTATTGGAAGCTTAACAAAATACATTTTCAAATATATCATAAGATAACCCATTATATAAGAGTAAAATTAGTGCCATCATCGTTGAGTTTTGGAATTAGCATTTGAACTTTACAAACTACCGGAAGTTTTTATCAACTCTTGAAATTAGCTTCGTGAACATCTAGCTTATTTTTGCTATATAAGTTAATAAGCCCTCTAAATGAGCACATTAGAAGACATAATCTTCATTAGTTTACCGACCAAATTTGTTTTTAATATAGAATAATCCGCATAAGAAAAAGTTTTAAAAATGAAAGAACTTTTATATATTGTCAAATATTAAATATCCAAATATGTTGTTTTTCTTAAACATATTTGAATCTCCAATATCCTCAACATATAACTAATCTCAATTTATAAGGGTTGTATACAACACCCTATATAACTAAAGACAAATTCTTTTCTTCCTCCCATGTGGGACAAGGGACTTTAAAAACTTGAAACAAGTTGATGAAGTTGTTCTAAAGGCGTAGCCCTTGTATTATCGTAATCAAATACTAGTATTATTTATGTTCTTTTTACACCTTGATATAGAAACATAATAACACCTTTTATTAACATTTGCCTATGGTGGATTTATATGTGTTAGAATCATGATTTGAACTCTTTGTTTTGTGCTATAATGCTTAGCATTTAGAGTCTCAAAACATTCGGATGCTTGTGGTGCTCGGTTGGCTTGATACATAGTTGGTGTATAAAGTATAAAACATTCGGATGCTTGTGCTTAGCATGTAGGGGCTTGTGATCTCCCTCCCTGGAACCATCATTGGCGTATAAAGTATAAAACAATAAATTTTCAAATATTAACTCGTATGTCCATGCACTTGCTTTTGAAATGTGAGACTAGATAATTAGGATAAAAGCTATATATTCTCCATGTACTCATTCTTGGCTCATTCTACTAACTTGCTCGTACTTCTAAAAATTTCATTATACACTACAAAACTTATTTTTAACTAGTTTAACAGGTCAACAAGTGTATTTTGGTCATTGTCTACATCTTAATCTTCGTCTTCTTTCTCACAACTCTTGCCAAACACCGTTTTTTCCATGGGGCACAAATTTTGTGTGGCAAAAGTACACATTATTTATCCTAAAATCAAAATATATAAAATAAATCGAAAACCTCTTCATGACAATCAAATTAAATAGGGAGTTTTAATCGTGGTTCCGAAACTCCAATCGATTATTACAAATAGTCGCCGTAAACACGAATCCTCGATCGGTGGTTAGACTTGTATGTGACAAATGCGGATATGATGACGAGGAGACTTGTGCAAGATAGTATCATTTTGGTAATAAGTTAAAACAAGTTGGGGGTAAATTACGTTCAAATAGATAGAGGGTATGTAAAGACAATGGCTATGTTAGTCATTTTGGCTTGATATATGGACATAAATTATAAGTGTAAGGCTATAAATACCCTGTATACTAACGAATAATATAATTTATTATTATTTTTCTCTAATGAAAGTCATCTGCTTTATTTAGTATGAAAAATAACAACTCCGCGTACTCTTATATATACTAGCGAGTCTTTCATGCGACGCATGCATGGAGTCTTGTGATTATATTTTCGGCGATGTAATGTTATGCTACCATACTTTTATTAAACAATTAAATTACAAATAACAATAACTTTAGTTACAATTGTGAAATAATTCATCTCCGTTAACCGTTTATCACAAACAAAATCTTGATTTTTTCCTTCAGCACAATCACCCTTCGTCAATTTTGGAGCCGACCGACCCAGTTTGACCCTCATGTTGCAATGGTGGCGACTTGGTCGGCGCAACGGCGACCGAACCAGTCGACCGAACACTACGGGCAGTCTAATGGCTTTATTTTTAAATACTTGGCTTAGTAGTTTGATTAGATTGTACATTGTGGTTAAATGGTTGTATATTTTAGTGAATGGGTAAATTAAATAGTGTATTAATTGTATGTGTTGAATAATGTTTTTTAGTTGTATTTGTGCTTCAAATAGTTTGTACATTGTGTTTTATAAATTATACATTTTATCAAATGAGTGTTTTAAATATAACATTAATTACAAATGTTGACCAGTCAATATGTGTAGGTGTTTATGCATAAAGTAATTGTACATATAGCTTAAGTAGTTGTATTTTGTTGGGTGAAGGCTGAATATACGTAACAAACTTTCTCAAATATACCGATGTACGTAACATACTTATTTTATTATTTATGTACGTAATATACTTTCAAATACTCACCAATGTACGTAATATTGACAGGTTACCAAGTTTTAAAGTTACAACATTGGTCCCTGTCGTTTGCATTCACTTTCACCGTTAGTCATTTGACATTTTTTCACTTAAAAAAATTACAGTAACGGTCCTTGTAGTTTGCTTTAACTTTCACCATTAGTCCTTTGTCTTTCATCTTTTTTATATACGTTTTTTACGCGTTTTTATACATATTTTTTTACATATTTTTATACACGTTTTTTACACACGTTTTTATATACATATTTTTTACACATTTATATACACGTTTTTATACACGTATTTGTACACTTTTTATACACATTTTTTACACGTTATTATACACATTTTTTACACATTTTTATACACGGTTTTATGTACGTTTTTTATACACTTTTTATACACGGTTTTATGTACCGTTTTTTATACGTTTTTATACACGTTTTACACGCTTTTTATATGTTTTTACAAGAATTTATGCATGTTTCTATACACGGTTTTATATCGTTTTTACGCTTTATATATGTTTATTTACATGTTTTATATGTTTTTACACACATTTATATGCGTTTTACGATTTTATGCACCTTTTATACACGATTTTATAGTTTTTATACATTTTACACGTTTTATGCACGTTTATACACATTTTATACACGTTTAGAAAATGTTTTAAAATGTATAAAATCGTAAAAATGTATATAAAACGTGTAAAAACGTGTATAAAACATGTAAAAACGATATAAAACGTGTAAAACGTGTAAAAACATGTAAAAACGATATAAAAACGTGTAAAACGTGTATAAAACATGTAAAATGTATATAAAAACGTGTAAAACGTGTATAAAACATGTAAAAACGATATAAAACGCGTGTAAAAACGTGTATAAAAACATGTAAAACGATATAAAACGTGTGTAAAAAACGTGTATAAAAACATGTAAAAAACGTATATAAAAACGTGTGTAAAAAACGTGTATAAAAACATGTAAAAAACGTATATAAAAACGTGTGTAAAAAACGTGTATAAAAACATGATAAAAACGTACATAAAAATGTGTATAAAAACGTGTAAACAACGTATATATAAATGTGTAAAAAAATGTATATAAAAGCGTGTGTAAAAAGCGTGTATAAAAATATGTAAAAATGTGTATAAAACGCGTAAAAACGATATAAAAAGATGAAAGACAGGAGGACTAATGGTGAAAGTCAAAGCAAACTACAAGGACCGTTCATTGTAATTTTTTTAAGTGAAAAAATGTCAAATGACTAACGGTGAAAGTGAATGCAAGCGATGGGACCAATGTTGTAACTTTAAAACTTGTAACTCTGTCAATATTACGCATATGGTGAGTATTTGAAAGTATCTTACGTACATAAATAATAAAATAAGTATGTTACGTACATCGGTATATTTGAGAAAGTTTGTTACGTATATTCAGCCTTCACCCTTGCTTAAAATCTATATATGGAAATCTTAAAAAATTAAAAGAGAGAGGGTCATCCCTCCGTTATAAGTAGTATAGATATAGATATCCGAAATTTAAAAGGTTTTAATAAGTATAAAATGCGTTACACATTTTTTCTAAAACAAATCTTATTTAACAAAACCATGTGCGCGTTTTTAAAAACCAGTTAGGGTGGTTGCATTCATGCCACTCATACCTCACCCATACACCACCATCCACCAATAATATCATTCCAGCTACTCTCATACCTCACCATACTTTTCTAGTGGCAACCATGATTCAATACCTCACACAGTTTTATTTATTTTTAATCAAAGCATGCATGCCTTCCATTTCCATACCAATTCGGCAACCCATACCGAAACTCATGCCATGCCGAAGTGGCAACGGTGTTGCCGATCGGTATGAAGCCAAACCGAGGCATACCGTGCCCCATTACCACCACCTTTAAGATATATAAGCTAGGGGCGAGATCAATAAAGATCACATAAAAACTAAAGATCAAATGAATCAATCTTAACCATTCATTTTTGATTAAATTAATTAAATTCACTTTCACCCTTATATTTAAAAGTTAAATATCTCACAAACCGTTAATAGTTAAATAAAACTAATTATACCATTGCGACAAGAATAAAATTATCTTTCTATAGAGATCTAATATTATATACTTTCGACGAACTTATTTTTTATCGTTTTTTGCGGGTTTTGATATATTACACTATAAATGAAAATTTTAAAAATACTCTTTTGTGTTAACACAACCCCTAAACTACAAACCCTAAACCTAAAAACCCTAACCCCTGAACCCTAAAAAACCCTAAACCCTAAAAAACCCTAACCTTTAAACCCTAAAAACCCTAAACCCTGAAACCCTACACCTCTAAAACCTTAAACCCCTAAAAACTCTAACCGCTAAACCAAAAAACCTAAACCCTATCCGCTAAACCATAAGAAACCTAAGCCCTTGACTTCTAAAAAGCTTAAACCAAAAAAGTCAAACCTCTAAACTCTAAACACCTTAACCCTAACCGTAAACCCTAAACCCACAAAAAGTCAGAAAAAAATTTGTCGAAAGTATATGATGTGAAATATCAAATTAAAGGTAATTTTATGTTTGTCATGATTGTATGATTAGTTTCGTCTAACGATCAATAATTTGTGCGATATTTAGTTTTTAAAAATGAATATTTTATTGTTTTTATAAAAAAATAATGGTTGAAAATAATCTATTTGATCTTTAGTTTTTTGATATTTATTGAAGGAATCTCATATAAGCTAAGGCCTGACAAAATGTTTTAGAAAAATTAGTGGGGCCGCTAACAAAGTATTTTAGAAAAATTAAGACCTTAATTAAGTTAGTGGCTTGTACGCTACTTATTTTGTTACATTTACTTTTGTACTTTAACAAAATCGATAGTGACAAGCCAATAACATAACGTTAATCTCAACACGGACAATTCATCCACTCCACACTATATAAGCTAGCACAGCTTGTTTTCTTTTCTCCATGTGGGATTAAAAAGCTTAAAACCAAGTTTTCACTAAAGTAATCCATACATAAATAGTTCTGAGGATATTTATCTTTTAATTTGCCCATCCTTATCATTTGTTACTTGTTTTTTTAACATAAATAGTGGTAACATAGTTTATCCATATGTCTTAGATACACGCGGTATATGGTTTAACTAACAGAATTTGGGTGTTTGTGAAACTGTCATTTCATAACAACGACATCCCAAATGAACATAACTTAAGAATTTGAGTTTTCAAGGTTCATACATAGTTTATGCCAATGGTTTCTGAGCAATTTAGATTCGTCTATGTTTGATATTTCGAATAGGTAATTCAGTTTCCTCCTTACAAAGTAAAAAATAACAACCCAATAAGATAATATTTATCTTAGCAAAACTAAACAATATACACCAATGTATTTAATTAAGCATTAATTCTTTCATTTGACCAATGTGGGATTGAAAACGTAAACCCAAGTTTTCATACAAGTAAACCACATACAAAAAATGTAGGCCCGCGTAACCGTTTTGTTGCGATAATCAAATAAGTTCTTTTTACACTTGTTGTGAAGACATAAGAACACATTTAATTAGTGTTCATCACTTTATACACAAGTAGTTTGTTTAGTTTATGTTTTAACAGCGATTTCTTTTTGACCCATCAAAATCTCATTCCAGGCATCACTCTGGATTAGGTAAAACTGGAAGAGACGAAATCTCAGCTGGCTGTAAACTCCACCAGCTCAGAAAAAACGTTTGATCAAATGTTGCCGACTCACAGCATTGGAGATGGCCTAAGACTCACTTTAATGGATAACATACCAAATAACTTTTTGATATGATAGGTCAAATTGTACTTCCAAACATGTAAAAATCTTAAAGAAGTAAAATACTGGATAAAACACATAACAAGTCTACATTATAACATATCCCCAAACTTTTCACTAAACTCGGCCATTGTCATCACTCATAATGTACATTATAACGTAAACTAACACTAGTTTGAGACTTTGAACATAAGATTTTTTTTATTATTGATAATTTAGAATAGAATCACGATAAGTTAGCTTTTACTGACTTTTAATCACCATTCATCATCATGTACAAAATAACAAAATAAACTCATGAAACTCCTTAAATAAGCCCATAAACCAAAACTTATAAATTTATACATCCATAAATGAGCTTATTGTTATCTATTTAAGCTAACAAGCTTAGATAGACACTTTCAGTGTGCTTAGTTTGTTATATAAGCTATTAATTTCTTTAAATAAGCTTAAATGAACACCTTTAATGAGGTTATTTTTACTATTCAGCTTAATAAGCATAAACAAACAGCTAATCACATTAGTAGATATAGGGCCTGTTTGGCAGTGGTTTTTGGATGAGCCGTTAGCTTTTTGTTACAAAATAATCTCTTATATACTAAGTAGCTTTGTTTGAATGCATTAACTACAAGCTTTTATTTTAAACAAATAGCCCAAAATGAAAAGGCGATTCATGAAGCTTTTAAATATCTTGAGTTGTTAAAACTTTAAATTCTTGATATACCCTCCAAACATTTATTTACAATTATAGATTTGTCCTTTTATGTCATTTTACATATTATAATTATATTTAATAAATAATTTACAAAACACTTTTATTGAAAAAGAATACGACATGTAGCTCATGTTAACAACTTTTGCACTTTACAAACATACCACGGTTTACAAAATTCTGACATACTTTTACATACTAATTTTGCAAACATACCCTATGGGAAATAAAATAAAAAGTTTAGATTTTATATAAGTTACCAGCTCATTACTCTAATCTTGCACAAGCTACCACTAATTTGTTTGTGCTTTAACAAGTTTTGTAGCAACCTTCCGGTAATATAACATAAATTCTCCTCTTTACCCCGTGTGGGATTGAGCCACAATTATATTAACAACTTCATATTGCGGTCATATGTAACTTTATTACTCTATTCACAAGGCTAAATATAATACTATCATCTCGTCAAATCAAAGAACTTCTTATGCTGTCAAGTGTATAGACCTTACTATTGTTTATTCTAGTCATGATTTAATTCCACGAGTAACAGAAAACATATAAAACTATTTAGGTTTCATAAAATTAGGGTGCAGCACATGCAAAAAAGGTCGGTTTACGGCAAAAAAGCATCATAATGAAATCTTGTGATAGTAGATAGATGGTTTTAAAGTGTTTGGCATTGTTGATCCAAACTGCTTATAAGATTATTTTGGGGTGAAATAGGTTGCTTTGAATATGTAGCTTGAAATTGCTTATTATAGTATCTGTCCGCTTATTACTAAAACAGATAAGCGATTTAAAGAAAAGAAATCCCAAACACCCCCAGAAGGTGAGTGTTTGGGTGATCGTAGCTACTTATTTTAGAGTAAGGGTGTTCATAATTGCTTATCTAATTGCGTAAGCTTATATTGCTGATAAGCATAAGCAACTTCAATATAAACACGTCAAAAAATAGTTTTCGGATATGCATATAATGTACAAAATGCAATTATCAACTACACTGGGTTCAAATTGAACCGAATCAATTTTAATCAATGGGTTTTATGATAGATATAATGGTAAAAAACCTAACTTTAGTTTTTGTCTCAAATAAGTAGGTTTCAAACTGGTTATTGGAAATTGGTGATTTCACCCCTTAAATATAAAAGCAGAAAAAGTTTGTTTTAATCCTTGCACTCCAAACTGTTTATCTATCAAAAAGATGTATTATATTCGGCTTGTTTTAAATCACTCTAAAGTTATCTACATTGAGTTGTTACCTAGCCTGCCAAACCATTGATTATTATTTTGATGTTACAGGAACATAAATATCACAACTCCTCACCATGGTAATTCATCACAATGTGCCCTTCTTCATGCCAGACAACTCCGGAACCAATTCCTTGGGGAATCTGCCAATAATTAAGGAATACTAACGCATGAATTCAGGATTTTACATGTAACATAAAATTACAGAATCAATTGAAAGACAATTGGATCAAAAATATTTAATAAAAGAAAGTGGCAAACCTGGTGACTTGCATTATTACTTTATTCAAGTACCTTATGTAGTTGAAGAACATAAAACAAGATTTCAGAAATCATACACCAAATCATCTATTAGTTCAAAGGAATCATGAAGTGATGCATTTTCTCCCTACAAAAAACATTGTTCACATTGGTTTGAGTAACATCATGTGATTGATTTTTATAAAAAAATCTTACAGAAAACAACATACTCTTCAACTAATGATCATAAATCATACAGAAACACAAACATGAGTAATCTATGAAAAGAGAAGTATGCACAATAGAAGTCTAGCACCATCATCCACCGTCCTAATGCATATAACAGATACTAAAGAAATAAAGTTAAAAAAAAAGTACGCATCTTTACACTATCGACCCATTCCATATTTGAATGCTCATGCATAGTCGTCATCCATGTGCCTTTAGTGGACCGAAAAAACATCCCATGCGCTCAGCCGCCAACAACATGTTAAACTCACCAAAGTTATGGGAAAATAAGGAACAACTCAGCATTGTCAACTTAATAAATAAATAAATCAAAAAACTTAAAAAAAAATTATTCAGATAGATATATCATCCAATACGGTTCAGTCACTTCCACCGAGGACAACAACGGTTTGCAGATCATCACAAAGCTTTATAAGCTATTCTTTTGGTTGAGGGTGTAACTTAAGATCCATTCTCTAATCTGATCACCTCTGCAAATCCGGCCGTATAATAGACTTACAATTTAAATCAGATACATCCCTCTGAAATCGATTCTGGAACTTTTTCAGAAGATTGGAATTGCAAATGATTATTAGATTGGAATTGAAATCGTTTGTGTAACGATTTGAAAATAAAAAATCAATCACAATGGAAAACAGAGTATTAAGTTTTGTGTATTTAAGCTATGAGGGGAATTGAACTATTTTTTAGTTGATGCGTCTAAAATTTGTAATGGAAAACAGAGTATTAAGTTTTGGTAAGGCCGAGTGAAATGGGGAGGGGTGAGTTATTGTTTGATTGATTTTGAAGACTAAATTTGAAGAGTGTATAATTGATTTTAAAGTCCCTGAATTTACCTTGGTTTTTACATGCTACTTTGATTAGCCAAACAATGTGGGCAAAATTGTTCTTTGACATGGCGTTCAATGTCCCATTTTGATTGGCTCATATTCAAGCGTCATGCCATGTCACCATTATCTATGTGGCATGCATCGTCCCATATATTGTTAAAGATAAGTGACCATTATTATGTATGGTCACAAAGGGTTAATATACAAATGTCATTAAACATTCCAAAAAATGCACATCAACATTCTCACTTTCAAGGTATCACAACTTAGTCATTTAAGCCTTACTGATGTCACATCAACATTCTCACTTTCAACACTCGAACCACAAAATACACATTTACTTACAACCAATGCCATTTGGGCCCGGTAAAAAAAATACAATATTGCCTGGCCAGTATTTATGATGATATTCTGCCATTATTTGTTGTTTCTTTTTTATGAGAGCGGCTTTGCGTTTCGGCAACCCGTCGGTATTAATCATGAGAAACCTAATTCTTTACACTCCATTATTTCGAGTTCTTTTGCTTTCTTCGCCTCGTACGCGGATCCAGCTGCTATAACTTTGCGTTTATAATCGAAAGATAAAATATCCGATAAAGACAACAAGTTACATCCCCTGGTGCTCGACGTCTCCTCCGATTTGGTTTTTTTCGGGTTGAGGTTTGTCGTCGGGAAGAGGTCTCGTATCATGGCCGAATAGTTCGACAAGATTAGCTGGATCAATCGGCTCCGCCTTGTCCCATTTGGGGTGTTTTTCAAGACATGCCACGCGTGATCTAGAGTAAACTTTCTCCCATTTGGGGTGTTGTCACTAAAATGATCTTTGCACGTTCGATATGATCATCCTCATTTGTCCGGCTTTAGAGTTGAAATTTTGACAATCACCGTTAAGCCTAGTTCATTTCCCCGTGACCATATTCTTGGTACGAGGACAACCTTTTGTAGCTCTGTTGAAATTGTATGTAATCTGCCACCAAACCAAGTCGTCGGATCGGTCGGCATTCTAGGAAACTTCGAAAAGTCTCGGTTAGAAATGTTTCTTCCTCAGGTATCCAACATTGCACCATTCGTGTAGGTTCCTCCTTGTCATCCTCCTCATCTGCGTCTAAATCCACTATGGGTGTGGTTGTCATTTTTCAAGGTTTTTCCATTCGTTTTCTTTTACGTCATTGTTTACGGGGTTCTTTTGGTGGTGTTGTGGTTTTTTGAATTATGGTTCTGTTTGTTGTGATTCAAAGAATTGTGATTGTGACATATTTCTTTGGAGTTGAAAGAACTATTGTGGCATATTTCTTTGGAGTTGAAAATTTTGGATTTGGTTGTTGAGTTGTTGGTTTTGATGATACAAAAGTTATTGATGATAAATTTGTTCTAGTGTCATTTCAGCCATATTATATTGCGTACTATATGGGTGAAGCGGTTGCGAGGAAGAAGTTGAGTTTTGTGATGATGGGGTAGACGGGTTTTAGGAACACAAGTGTTGTTCTGGGTTAGACATATTGAGAAGAGAAGTAAAAAACTTGTCAGTTAGACCTTGAGACAGTTTTTTGTTTATGTGTTGAGATATTGAAAGTAATGTGTTTAAAATGAAAATATAAAAGATATATATAGTGCAAAAATGAGGGGATAAATTAAAAAATAATAATAATAAATGAATTTTTTGAAATTATACCGTTGCATTCAAACAGTAGCATTTTTTTAGTGTAAAAAATGATATATATTAAATGTGTTTTGAATTTTTCAAATGGTTAGTTTTTTGTGGGG
Source organism: Chrysanthemum lavandulifolium (assembly GCA_022545495.1). Taxonomy (NCBI): domain Eukaryota; kingdom Viridiplantae; phylum Streptophyta; class Magnoliopsida; order Asterales; family Asteraceae; genus Chrysanthemum; species Chrysanthemum lavandulifolium. The sequence continues at coordinate 264,177,336 of CM040241.1, forward strand.
TTTTTTTTTCGCCGTGGAAACGGCGAGTAAGCTCTTGGCGAGCACATCCGGTGTTGTGGCATCCATTCGACAGCGCCGAACGCCCCTTCACGTCAGATTCGGCAAGCATTTCCATTGTGATACCCCTTGCTCTAAGATAACAAATTTTTATTTTTTTCGTTTAATTTACGGAACTTATAATTTAGATTATTTTTTATATTTCAGGGTTACTGAACGCATATTTTTGGATAGTTAAGTAACATATATGTCATGTAATTACAAGTTCGATGATGCACAGATTTTGAATCAATTACTTTTGCTTGTAAACTCTCTAAATACGCATAATAAGCATAAACAAAACACTCCAAGTCCTTGTTTCTTTTTCTTTTTTCTTTTTTTTTTTAATAATTGGATTGTGGCTCTCTCTCTCTCTTAATGCATCTGGATGGGTCTTTGCTTTTGTGACATAGGATATTTAAAAAAGAAATTTAAAACATTGTTGGGACCTATTTGCTTTAGCACAAAGAGAATTTAACATTAAAAAAGAAACGCTCCCTACGTATACTAGAAGACACACTTTTCAATATTTTTATATCTTTTTTAATATGTTAATTGACAAAAAGTCATCTTTCATACCGTAAAATTCAAATGACAAAAAGTTAAAAATTAATAATAATAATAATAATAATAATAATAATAATAATAATGTAAGAACTTATATAAATTATTGAGGCATCAATCCAGACATGTCACAACTATTTTTGATCATTAACACGACTAATACCAATGCCCCAATAACACTATATTCACCCCAATATGTATGTCCTATATACACCACTAAACTTACATGCCCTGGATGGGTGGCTAGTTCAGAAGATAACTTGACAAAGTTTAACTGGACGTAAATAAATATTGAATTGTGGCAAATATCTTAGACACAAAAATTGGAATACGAAATGAAAGTGTTTGCATCTCATACACTAAGACCACAATCAATTGATATTTAACAGATTTTACAAGTGCTGAAATTGAGCCAAAACTGCCTCCAGATGTGATCACAATCACTGACCTGGAAATTGGAGTAGAAAACCTAAAATTAAAAAACTATAACAATATATTGGTTATCTAATCAAATATATAAGGAACTTACAGTACAAAAGAATGGTTTTTGGTTAGTTTAGCTGTTTGACACGGTGCAAAGTTGACTCTGACCAACACTATGCTCCAAAGGATAAACCTATTATTTCCACGTTTCTAAACATATATCAAATGGTAATTTAAATAAACAAAGAAACGCTTACATTCATCTCTTGCGGTATGTGCTCATAATAACACACATTGTTTGCAGCAGCTCCAAAAAAAAACGACGAATAATAATAAGCAAAGTAATTAGAAATCTTGCATAAAATTATGAAGTTTGCACACAAATAATGCATAAATTACTTCATTATGCCTTTGTCTCATACATGGAAGCCTGTATAAAAACATGCCGCATAATAATAAGCAAAGCAACCACAAATCTTGCAAGAAATACACATATATACAAAAAGAAGACCGAATATTCTCATATAAATAATATTTTAACTCATGTAATTAGCAGTAACATTTCATTTCCCCATTGGCTGCTATCATTGTATTATCAGTTTCTAGTACATATGTAACTTGCAAGAAATCTAAAATTGAACTTTTTTAGGTAATTGAACATAAATACTCACCCTCAAGGCCTCAATGACTTCACAATTATTCAGATTACGAGGTTTCTTTTTCGTATCATCACCAACACCTCTGTGGAGTATCACTATCAGACTCCACATTTTCGCAAAAAAAATACTTGAAAATATTAGCAAAGCCAAGCCTCTATGGAGTATCACTATCAGACTCCACATATATCTAAGGATGAAACATATTTACCTATTTATCGGATTTATAAATAATTTGATAGGCGTTTATTCTAATTTTCAAATAATTAGTAATGTAATTCAATGATTAACATAATGCTAAAACCTTGTAAGAGAAAACTACAGGATGTTGAAGCACACACCTCACGATTAACATGAAATTGGTTGTTAACTTTGCTCATGAAAAGCCTCTTCAAAATCACAGCACTAAAGTGCTTAGATTGTGAGACGTAACTTACTGAAATAAGGTGAGCCAACACAACAATAATAAGGAATGTAGAATATATCAATTATTCTAAACTGGAGGGGCATTATAGAAATCGTCTCAAGTCATATAAGTTCAAGAATATTTTAAGAATAAGCCTCTTTGTGCGATGTTTTATTGAAGTTGAGATTATATCGAGAAGATCGCGAGCAAATAGATATATTGCAATACTAAAGTATTCAACCACATGAGCATTCAATAGGATTTTGGTCAATTTATCCAAAATAGTTAGTGGTTTTAGAAGCAAAATCAAGTACAATGAAAAAAATATATAAAAAACCATCTACACATATATTTATCATTTTGTTGCAAATCATTGGCAAAGTGTTTACTTAACTATGTAAGTCTTTTACATAACTGATGCTCAAAGATATATAAATTAAAACTATTTACCAACTGTAACTGATGACTATGAGAATAAATCTGCTTAGAACATGTATTTTAAAGTCATTAACAAAACAAACCTTTCGAATGATCAACAATGATTCGGAAAATTCTGCAACCGCTAACTGTTTCTGAAATCCTAAAGTTGTAGCAAGATACATTAAGTAGACAGATAAAGCAGCCTCAACTGCACCACCACCAACAACCACATGTTCCAATGATTCACTTATTGAAGGTCTAACATGTAGTATATGTCTAAAGCACATCATTTTCTCGAGCAATGTTAATTTCAAACAATGCTACGAAATTTATGCTTTTGGTGGATATAAAGATTGCAACTTACCACTGGAAATATGAATTCATCCTCTTAGTCAAAACTTGAAGATACAACGAAGATTTTATTATCACAAACGCAGATGAAACAAATACTTCAATCCCTTGACTCCACACTTACAGTTCTGAGATGATCAAGAAAATTATATAATGTACATCACGTAAATGGTTAATTCTTGAGGTTAATTCAATGTAAAAAATAGAATATGCATGTTTCAATTTTGTATATTACTGTAATAAGCAAATCTCAAATATTGATGTGCGATAACATACCATGTAATATATTAGCTTCCAGATGACTTATCCTGATCAAAGTCCATTGAAGTAGGTCAAGTTTTCAGAGTCGGCCATAGCTTCATCCAACGTCATTTTACCTTTACCTTTTGCAGGTTTCGACTGTGCATAAGAAGTGAACGTGTAGCATTAATAAGACCATTTACAGGTCGAAAGTTCCTATCTACTTTGTGATAATATTGACCATCTAATAGGTCGACTTGACATTAGTTTTTATCCCTAAGGGTCAAATGGTTAAGATAAAATATTGAACTAAAGATATGCAGTGATTCACCGGCCATAACATAAACAACCTTAGAAAATATAAGTTTAGAAATTACCAAAAGCACCTTTGTTTTGCGTAGCTCTGGGGTAGTTCTCAGGATACTCGAATTTTGGCTTATAATTTCGTTGTCGTCCAATTTACCCTCATCATCACTATCCTATTGCAAAAAAATACACGCAACCAATAGCTTGATCTAAGACTTTTATTTCACTGGTTTCAAAAACTGAAAAAAAAATAATAAAAATTAATAATAAGCGGAGATTTTTACCTCCTTTCCATGAATGTCAACAACTTTAGCCATAGGCGTCATCTTCAGAAAATGGTGATTTTACCTACCGGGAAAAAATGATGATTTGTGGAAGAACTAATGCTTGTAACGACATAAAAGCGCATAATGGATAAAGTTTATTACATTTACTTTTTCAACCTTCTCATTGGCTATAATCTTATGAATAATGGATAAAGTTTATTGCCATTTTGGTCACGACGGGCACCAAACATAAGAGGATCAATGTCTAGTCATCAATGCGTCAAACGAACAACTGAGCTTGCTAAAGCTTGTTATAACAGCACAATGAAAGTTTATGAGCATGATAGCAAATCTAGTACTTGCCTATAGCCCAATGAGACACAATAAAATAAGAACGCCAAGAAAAATAGCTCTTACTTTGTCAAGTTTCTTCTCAAGTGTACCATACTACTTTTGGAGGGGACATTAATTGAAATAATCATTACATGTGTTTAAATACGCATAAATCATTACCTGTATTTGAATACGCACAAACATGGTGTCGGACAAAACAGAGGAAGAGAATGAGATTTATGTTACAGCTTCAAACTACTTTACCTACATAAGTGATTTCACATTAAGATTCGCGAAAACTCTGTAAAACAAGTAAGAACTAAGATCATTTAAAGAAAATAATGGGAATTGTGGCATCGATAAAGATCAATCAATAGTATCAAACATTTGAAGAAACAAAAACCTGTGAGGATGATCCAAAAAGAGTGCCTCGAGTAATTCAACACATGTTTCACATTCCTCCACTGATAGTTTAGGAGCCTGCATAGTAATCACATTATAAATGTAAATGTAGAAAATTGATAATAAGAGAGATGCGAAATTAGTTTGTGTTCCAAAAAAATAGATCTAAACATGGTATTGATGTGGTGAATATGTTTTTTGAATTAGATTATGCGTTTTGATATTTGGATGGAATTGATTTCGGAGATGCGGAGTGAAAAGGGGGCGTTTGAACAAAATGGTTGACTGGCATTGAAGTTTAGGGTTTCAGTTATGTTTAGTTGATAAGATTGAAGATGGTAAAGTTGAAGAAGAATAGTACTTTGAAATAAGAGTTTATACAACATAATGTGGATTGCCTCAGTGGTTGAGGCGCTTGTCTGTCAACATTGAAACACATGTTCGAACCTTGCAATCTACCCATTTTTTTATTGTATAACCGGATCTTGTGCCTAGTCACCATTTCCACCTCATCAAAGATGCTCCATGTCATCATTATTGTGCCTACTCAGCATTAGTGACGTGTCATGCTTAGTCTCATATATATGTATAGATACTATATATACAAACACAATTTCTTTTCTTTGACCGATGTGGGATGGAAAACACATTGTACTTTACTATGACATAGTTTGTTTAGTTTACTTTTTACACATGTTATTTATGTGTTTCCTTCATGATAACCATGGATAGAGAAAGATACATTTTACAAACGAGTTGGGTAAATTCATCCATAATTATTCTTCTTTGTTTAATAATATACATGACCATTTTTATGTATGATTACAAAAACTGGTGTGAATTTATATAGTTATTCGACTTTGTTTCATTAATTTACGGAACTTATAATTTAGATATTTTTCATATCTATAGAGTTACTCAATGCATATTTTTGGATAGTTAAGTAACATAATTATATGTCATGTTTATATAAGTTCAGTGATGCGAAAATTTTGAATCAATTATTTTTGCTAGTGAACTCTCTAAATAAGCTTAATAAGCATAAAGAAAACACTAAATATACTAGAAGACACACTTTTCAATATTTTTTTAAATCTTTTTTCATATGTTAATTGACAAAAAGTCATCTTTAATATCTTAAAATTCAAATGACAAAAAGTTCAAAAAAATAATAACAAAAATGTAAGAACTTATATAAATTAGTGAAACATTGAACTAGACGTGTTACAACTATTTTTTATCGTTAACACGACTAATACAACTGCCCCAATAACATTATATTCATCCCAATTTGTATGTCCTATATACACCATACTATATATACAAACATAATATTTTCTTTTCTTTGACCAATGTGGGATGGAAAACACATTGTACGTTCTATTACTTTATTATGACATCGTTTGTTAGTTTACTTTTCACACATGTTATTTATGTGTTTCCTTCATGATAACCCTGGATATAGAAAGATACATTTTACAAACAAGTTGGGTGAATTTCTCCATAATTATTCGACTTTGTTTCTCTTGAATTCCTTGTAGCTATTTACAAATCTATCAAGTTATTCATTTCTTACAAACCATTTACGAATTCTTTCTCTAACATCAATGTAATCTGAAATTACGAATAACTTTGTCTTTTAGATCTTTTTTAATTTCAGGTTCATCTTAATTTGACGAGTGGAACGTATCTCATTCCATTAGTTAAATCGAATTCAACATTGTAAAAGTTTTAGGAAGCTTAAGAAAATATATGTTCGTAAATATAATAAGAAAATCTATTATTTTATGGTAAAATTAATGTCATCATCCTGAGTTTTAGAATCAGCTTTTGAACTCTACAAACTTGGGGAAGTTTATACTAACTCTCTAAATTAGCTTCATGAACTTTTAGCTTATATTTGCTATATAAGTTAATAAGCCATCTAAGTAATTAAGCTTAGCCAACTACCCTAATTACATTAAAAGATTTACTCTTCAATATCAGTCTCCCGTTGGTCCATGGTAGTTTCCCGTTGGTCGACGATAGCACGTCCCGTCTAAAAAGTTGAGATCGTGACCAAAACTTGCTTTTTACTACAGAAAATTCAAATAAGAAAAAATTACATGTTTCACTCCTGCCCCTAATGGTCCATATTCAATTCTAATTACAAAAGTAATCCTTAATTTTAAAATTATTCGAATTAATAGTCCCTATTTTGAAAATCGTGACTATTAGTGTAATAACTACAGAGGATTACCCTTGTGATAAAAACTATAGATTATTATACAGATGATCCTTATTTTTCAAAATAGATGCCATCGATATAACTAGTTTAAAAATTAGGTATCACTGGTATAATTCAAATCAAATAGGAACGACGAGTGTAATTTTGTGTAAACCGCATAGACCAAACATGACTTTTTTTCGAAAGTTAATAAAAAATTAGAAGAGCTTATACAAGTTATTGTAGCAAACATCCGTATCAGTCATGTTTTCTTAAAACACATTCGTATTATCCACACCAATAACATAATACTCATCTCAATTTATATAGGTCATGTACACGGTACATCGCACCATATAAATATAAATAAGCACAAACTCTTCTCTTCACCCATGGGACTTCAAATTTGAAATTAGTTTCCACAGAAAGAAACCCATACAAAAAGTTATTCTAGAGACATAATCCTTGTATAGGGACTGTTAATGCAAATATAATTTATGTTCCTTTACACATTGTTTATAGAGACATAATAACACCTTTAAATAACGGTTGCTGATGGTGGATTTAATACGTGTTGGAATCATGATTTAAGTGCAACATCGTTAGCAAAAATTGTTTTGCAATTATTTTGTTTTTTAGCTTTGTTTGTATCTTGAATATATGTAGACTATTGAATTTAAGGTCATGGTTAACTTTTATTAATTTCTATTGTCATACACATGGTTTTGAAAACCAGACCACCAGGTTTAACCAATTTAACCGTAACCGGTTGGTGGGATGGTTTTCAACCACCATTGGCACCACCTAACAAAGAACCGGACACTTTTGTTCAAACCAAGGAAAACCGAGGCGGACCAGACCAAGTCTAGTAAACCGGTCAGATTTTCTTTTAAATATCTCGGTTTTAAAGACGGACCCATTAAAAACATAGGCCCACAAATAAGCTTGCCTTTGATTAAGTTTCTTCAGCGATGTGGGAAGGGGAACAGATGACTTTTTCGTTTGCATTACAACAGGATCATGTTTATAGACTAATGGAATAACATGTATCTATTGTCCATCATACATCATCATCACTACTTGTATTTTTTGTGTTTCATATTCTGTATCAAAATGTCTGTGAATGTTATAACGATAACTCATAAATTGCATAACTTTAATTTATAGACTAATGGAATAACATGTAAGGAGTTTGTTATGCATGAAGTGGCAACAAAAATATAATAGTAAATGTATTTTTTATGCTAGCTTGACGTGCTAACATAAAACTTATAAGTTTATCCGGTTCATTGCTCGGTCCGACCGGCCCAACAATCGAACCGGTAAAAAGGCCGGTTCGGTGTTCAAAACCTTGGTCATACTCTCATACATGACCCTCGTACCAAATTTTAAGGACATTTTTCGTGATCGAGTACTGAAGCATTCCGCGTTACATGTGAGTACGGGTATGATCATTTCTAAGTTTATCATATGTCAAAATGTCAAAATTTCAAGCTAGAAACACAAAGTAAGTCAAGAATGTTAATTTTATGATATGATTGTTGTACAAAGAACCCGATAAAGTGGAATGGTGTGAAAGTCTATGTTATGTTTCATGAAATTATGTCGAAGAATAGAATTTACTTTTCTAAATGATCGATTTGAGACGCGAACTTTAAAAACTTATGTAAATGTAACGAACTTTCATAAGATACGTGATGATGACGTGTCGTCACTGAAAGTTTGACACGTGACACCATTTATAACGTGTCACGTCATCATCACGTAACAAATTGGAACACTTATTAGAGTTCGTTACGTTTTTACAACTATTTTAAAGCCAAATCGGTAAATTTAAAAAAATACATTACTATTCTATGATCTAATCCATATTTTTCATAGAAAAATGCTTCAACAATAAGAATTGACTAATCGGTCTCGTGTTTTGCTTCAACAATAAGAATTGACTAATTGGTCTTGTGTTTTGGTAATATAAACGACAAAAAAATCAGAAGCTTATATAAGTTAGTGAGCTTCATGCGAATTCTTAGTTTATCATATGTCAAAATGTCAAAATTTCAAGCTAGAAACACAAAGTAAGTCAAGAATGTTAATTTTATGATATGATTGTTGTACAAAGAACCCGATAAAGTGGAATGGTGTGAAAGTCTATGTTATGTTTCATGAAATTATGTCGAAGAATAGTAATTTACTTTTCTAAATGTATCGATTTGGTACGTGAACTTTAAAAAACTTATGTAAATGTAACGAACTTTCATAAGTACATGATGATGACGTGTCGTACCTGAAAGTTTGACACGTGACACCATTTATAACGTGGCACGTCATCATCACGTAACAAATTGGAACACTTATTAGAGTTCGTTACGTTTTTACAACTATTTTAAAGCCAAATCGGTAAATTTAAAAAAATACATTACTATTCTATGATCTAATCCATATTTTTCATAGAAAAATGCTTCAACAATAAGAATTGACTAATCGGTCTCGTGTTTTGCTTCAACAATAAGAATTGACTAATTGGTCTTGTGTTTTGGTAATATAAACGACAAAAAAATCAGAAGCTTATATAAGTTAGTGAGCTTCATGCGAATTCTTACCTAAATTTAGTACTTTAACCAAGATTCGTATGACAGCCCAATAACATGATATTAGTCTCAACCTACACAACTCATATACACCACAATATATAAGCAAACACAAATGTTTATCTCTACCCCATGTGGGATTGAAAATTTGAAGCCACAGCTCACAATAATAACCCCATACAAAAAAATTGTTTAGATGACATCGTACCGATACTATGTATGTTGGTTTTGATATTGAGCTCAAGCCCAAATTCTAGAACAGTACATACCATATTATTCATAGTACCGATACTTGTATTATGATTCATTCAATACACAAAGGTCTACAGACATAATCCTTTTATTGCCTTAAACCAAATGCTACTGTATTATTTATTATCTTTATACACATTGTTCTAAAGAAATATAGCATCTTATACAAGTATTCAGCACTTTAGACCAATGTAGTCAATCCGCACCGGTTATTTTTTGCTTAATCCAATGCGTATACCACAACGATAACATAATACTAATCTCAATCAGTGTGAGTCACATACACGATAATACTATATAAGTAAGCACAAATTATTTTTTTTTTTGGGTAAAGGGTTTGTACCCGGTGAAGTATATTGAAACAAAAAATATGAGTTTCGAACAAAGAAGAGTGGTGATGAGCCACTCTTAAGGAAATAAAAACCACCGTGTTTGAACATGCTCAAACACCACGACCATAAACGAAACTAGAGCCACACACATAGATAACTAATGAAATACAATGACTCTAGACAACCTCGACATAATTACTCATGCAATGGCAGCTTCCAAATTCTCTTCACGCTTCAACACGAGCTTTTTTCTTGAATCGATGGACGCTAGCTTAGACCTCACCATGTCAACAATAATGTTCATTACCTCTTCGCCTTTCTTGCTTTCTTCCCATGGAGCCTCCGATTCCGCTCTTGCCATACATAATAAGTCATTGCGACCACTATAAGTCTACCTACAATGCTCGTAACATTGTTCTTTTTTGCCATGGGTATTATCCAATCCATGATAGCACAAATTATTTTCTTCAACCCATGTGGGACTTTAACACTCGAAGTAAGTATTCACACATACAAGAAGTTGTTCAAGAAACAGAATAACACTTTTTTATAAATATTTGCTTGCTTTCTTACTGATGGCTAAAAATAAAACAGGACAAAAAGCCAAGTTAAATGATAATTAATGAAGTCATGAAGATACTTCTTTAACGATAATAGATAAAATAGTACTTCCAAAGCTGCAAACAACGTCCCAAGACGGTAAGACTGTTTTAAGCATCATTTAAGCAGTTTGTAATAAGCAATTCCAAACTGATTACTGAAATTGCACATTTCATTCTCAAATAATCATAAAAGCAGTGTGGATAAACAGTCCAATACGCAATCCCAAAAACCACATATATTTCATGATATAAAGAAGGTAAACAACTTATAGGACTCCTTAAACAGTATATTACGTTTCGATACAGCTAATACGAACTTGTGATTGTTTGGGTAAATACATATTTTTATTATTTTATTAAAACTAATAAAATTATTTTACAAATATAACTAATTAATCAAATATATAATTAATTCATGAACTAATTTGTTTTTAAAGAAAAATAGTATTGGCGATTACATGTCATCGCCGAAAGTGTGTGAGTTCCGGTTTGTTTCTTTGATTGGAAGTTTGTAAGGGTGTCGCCTGCGCATCGCTGAATTCTGTAGATAGTCGTTGCCAAAGTTTTTAGCGACGGTCATTTGGCAATGACTCTTTTATGACGATAAGTTGTCGCCAAAGGCTTCTAGCAACGACATGTTGTTGTCCTCGCCAAAGAGAAAAAAATGTTGTCTCTGTAGAAATCAAAGGGAATACTGAAAAACCGTATTAATCAGATTTATTAAATAACTGAGATTACAAATGATTAAATAGAAAATACAAAAACCAAACCCCTAAGTGCAACGGGCCTAAACAAGTGGGTCGGGCCTATAGGCCTTATTAGCTAACACCCCCTCTCAAACTCACTAGAGAGTTTGACAAGAAAACTCCGAAATCAGAAGGACAAGTGCAAGTGCAAGTGCAGACAAATTCAGATTCAGCAGGAGAGTGATTCGAATAGAGGTAGACGAAGAGCAGAAGCAGCAGGCAGATACATTCAGACAACAGCAGATTCAGACATATTTAGATTCATATTCAAATTCTGACAAATTCATATTCATATTCAGATTCAAATTCAGACAAATTCAGATTCAAATAAAACCAGGCAGAACCAGATGCAAAACCACGTGTGAAACGCAAATTTTTGATGTCGAGATGCTACACATAACTTCTCAAGACATAGTCGGATTAGTTAAGACTATAACATCATCACCACCAACACCAATACCTATCGAACAAATCAACTATCATAATCTTGGTTACTAAATACCGATACCGAAACTAATACCAATGCCAATGCTAATGGAAATTTCAATATCACGAACCATCAAACCATCAAAACTTATCCAATTTACCCATCTCAAAATCAAATTCAATAAAACCAATTGCAGTCACCATATCAATTAATCAGGCCATGTGAACCATACTAACCTCCCTACAATATGTATTAATTAACTCCTTGGTCAAGATTCAATTAAATAATATTGTTAAAGCATAACAAGTGACTGCCAATCCAACATAATAGACAAACCTTAACTATTAGAACTAAGCTTTAACATACCGGATCCAAACAATTGATTTTCTTCTTACCGAAACGAATATGGTCCAACAGAACCATGTGCGCCACTTACAACACATCATATGATCAAGTTCGCTGTAACAATTTGTTAGTCAAATCAAACTAATTCAATCAAGCAAACTTTTTTTCTTCTTCTTTATCTTTGACCTAGCTCTGATACCATATAGAAATTAAAAGGAATACAGAAAAACTGTATTAATTAGATTCATTAAATAGAAAATACAAAAAACAAAAAACAAGACCCAAAGTGCAACGGGCCTAAACAAGTAGGTCGAGCCTATAGGCCTTATTACCAGACAGTCGCGAATAGGTCAGTTTGGTGTCATGAGTTATGATTTGTACGCTTAGTTGCCCGACTTCAAGAAGGTCGAGGTTGAGTTGTTTCTATACACACAAAACGTGATTTAAATCCGTTAGTAATGGTTGATGCCTTTTAATTGTGTTGTTATAAATCATAATGATTCTTACTCTAATATAAAATGTGAACAGCCATTGTAAAGTAGAAGCATATGACCCGCGCAAAGCAGCGGCGGTATCAAACATGTCCATTTTTCACGTACTTTGATTTTTAAGCGGTATGTAATGAGATATAGTATTTGACGTTTACCCGTTTGATAGTTTGAAAAGAGTAGATGCGTATTTAAATTTTCATAAAGTATATCAATACAAATATGGATATTCATACTTGTACTCATTTGAACTTTGTATAACTTGAATGTTTATGATAAAAATTACAACTATAAATTTGTATTATTGTAAGTTTGTAACATCCATTTTAATACGAAAATTTAATGTGTCATTAGTGTACATTATAATGCAATTATTATAGTGTAGAATTTAATTATATGAATTATTAATTATAGTAAGATGTGTAGGCTTAAAAAATTAAGATTTGCTTCTTTAGAAAATCCTAAATACATTATAAGGTAGTATAGATGATTAAACAAGGCTCAGCTAGAATGTGCTCTCTAGAAAATTTGTGTGTGCCATTTACATTAGGCAGGGACGAAATTTAAAAGGAACCGAGAGGGATTGTGGCCCGCTAAATTTTTTGACCTTATTTACATTTAATACCTTCTTTATATGGTTTTATTCATTTTTCAATATAAAAAATTCATAGAAGTGTATATCGGCCCCCTAAAATAAATACTTATTAAGTTGGCCCCTCCGTCGAATACGTTCAAGTTCAGTTCTTGACAATAGGTAAATCGGGTTGCTCATGTTCTCATTTTTAAGATTAAAACACTTGTATCGGTTTCATTGTTACATGACCCTCGTACAATGTTAAATATCATAAAAGGTTTTTGTTTGGACAAAATGAGTAATGACATTGGACGACATCAAGGCGAAACGACTATGGAACACAATTCTGGCATTGATTTATGTTTATATAGACAACTTGATCAAACCAAATGAACATTGTGTAATTCAATTAACTGTATGTAAAATAGAAGTTTTTCATTACATTAATCTTTTTGTCCATGCACTTACCTGATCAAATGCTTAAATAAGCTTATTTTTGCTATATAAGCTAATAAGCCTTATAACTGAGCTTCAGTTATAACTTTAAATGAGAGCTTATAGTATTTTATAAGCTAGTAAACTCTCTAAATAAGCGTAAGCAAAACACTCTAATTATACATTTCAATATTTTCTATATTTTTCAAGATTTTTAATTTACAAAAAGTCATCTTTAATGTCTTAAAATTTAAATGAAAAAAGTAATAATAATAATAATAATAATAATAATAATAATAATAATAATAATAATAATAATAATAATAATAATAATAATAATAATAATAATAATAATAATAATAATAATAATAATAATAATAATAATAATAATAATAATAATAATAATAATAATAATAATAATAATAATAATAATAATAATAATAATAATAATAATAATAATAATAATAATAATAATAATAATAATAATAATAATAATAATAATAATAATAATAATAATAATAAATAATAATAATAATAATAATAATAATAATAATAATAATAATAATAATAATAATAATAATAATAATAATAATAATAATAATAATAATAATAATAATAATAATAATAATAATAATAATAATAATAATAATAATAATAATAATAATAATAATAATAATAATAATAATAATAATAATAATAATAATAATAATAATAATAATAATAATAATAATAATAATAATAATAATAATAATAATAATAATAATAATAATAATAATAATAATAATAATAATAATAATAATAATAATAATAATAATAATAATAATAATAATAATAATAATAATAATAATAATAATAATAATAATAATAATAATAATAATAATAATAATAATAATAATAATAATAATAATAATAATAATAATAATAATAATAATAATAATAATAATAATAATAATAATAATAATAATAATAATAATAATAATAATAATAATAATAATAATAATAATAATAATAATAATAATAATAATAATAATAATAATAATAATAATAATAATAATAATAATAATAATAATAATAATAATAATAATAATAATAATAATAATAATAATAATAATAATAATAATAATAATAATAATAATAATAATAATAATAATAATAATAATAATAATAATAATAATAATAATAATAATAATAATAATAATAATAATAATAATAATAATAATAATAATAATAATAATAATAATAATAATAATAATAATAATAATAATAATAATAATAATAATAATAATAATAATAATAATAATAATAATAATAATAATAATAATAATAATAATAATAATAATAATAATAATAATAATAATAATAATAATAATAATAATAATAATAATAATAATAATAATAATAATAATAATAATAATAATAATAATAATAATAATAATAATAATAATAATAATAATAATAATAATAATAATAATAATAATAATAATAATAATAATAATAATAATAATAATAATAATAATAATAATAATAATAATAATAATAATAATAATAATAATAATAATAATAATAATAATAATAATAATAATAATAATAATAATAATAATAATAATAATAATAATAATAATAATAATAATAATAATAATAATAATAATAATAATAATAATAATAATAATAATAATAATAATAATAATAATAATAATAATAATAATAATAATAATAATAATAATAATAATAATAATAATAATAATAATAATAATAATAATAATAATAATAATAATAATAATAATAATAATAATAATAATAATAATAACTATAGTTAAGAGTTTAAATAATTAAGCTTGTGAAACCCGATTATGGATCCGGAATCCAATGTGGGGTATGCACATTTTTAATTAGTGTTGTTAATAACTTTAGTTTTTCTCGATTCGGGTCGGGTTTTCCCGGTTTCAGAATTTGGGTTTGGCGCGTCTATTTCGATTTCCGGGTCTGACATATTAAAGTCGATCTACGTTGTCAAGTTTAGGTTATCTAAACTTGAGTTGGTTAGTTGGATTAGAGTATTGCAACTATAATTGACATAATATTATTAGCATCTATGATCGAGTAAACTTCTATGATCGAGTAAAGTAAAGTAAACTTCTATGATCGAGTGCTACAAGTGAAAAAAACATTTATAACTAATCGTACTACAACAAACTTTAATACTCCGTACTTTGTAACATGTAAAAAACTAGTATACATACGAAAGAAACACGAATAGTCTGATAATAATAAGTCAAGTTGTAGTATATTTTTAACATGTTGGGCCTTCCAAATAGAAAATGGGCTGTTAAATCAAAGTGTTATTAACACAATTGGGCCTGTCACAAATATAAACTCTCCTTTTAACCTACATAATCCCTAATGGGCTCCTCCTTCTTCTTAAAAACAGCCGCTTCATTCATTACTGAAACTAACCAGCAAGGTTTTCTTTTATTTTGAACAAAGATAACTTAGATTAGGGTATGCACTTAGAAATTCTGGGTATTTGAAAGGGTATGCACTCACAAGTTTTTAGTGTATTTGGTTGTTACTTTGAAGAAAACAATTTTTTACACTATCGAGATTTCACAGGGGTATGCACTTGCATACCCTACTTAAGTCAGAAGTCCGCTACATGCGTGAGACATAGACCCAGGCATGTCACCCATATTTTTGTGCTTTAACACGATTAAATATCACTGCCTAATAACATAACATTCATCCCACTCGCGTAAGCTAAAAAGCCTTATAAGTAAGCTTTAATTATCACTTTAAGTGAGAGCTTATTTTATTCTACAAGCTAGTAATCTTTCTAAATAAGCGTAAACAAAACGCTCTAATTATAGTAGAAGACACACTCTTCAATATTTATTTATTATCCTTTTCACATGTTAATTGACAAAAAGTCAACTTTGATATCTTAAAATCAAAATTACAAAAAGTTAAAAAATAAAAATTAAGAAATTATATAAGTTAGTGAGAGTACCTGAAATCATGTTAATCATATTTTTGTCCATTAACATGATTAGTAGCACTAGCCCAATAACATTTACATTCATCCCAATCTATGTGTCCTATATACACCATACTATATATACAAATAAAAATTATTTTCTAGACCAATGTGGGATTGAGAACACATTGTTCATCACTTTCGACATGGTTTATTTAGTTTATTTTTCAACACATGCTATTTATGTGTTTCCTTCATTGATAGAGAAAGATACATTTCACAAACGATTTGGGTAAATTCATCCATAATTATTGTTCTTTGTTTAATAATATACATGACCATTTTTATGTGTCGTTACAAAAACCGGTGTTAACATATATAGCTATTCGACTTTGTTTCACTTGTATACCTTGTCTAGCATCAATGTAATTTGAAATCACTGATAAATTTGTCTATTAGATCTTTTTTTATTCAGGTTGACCTTAATTTGTAGAGTAAAACGTATCTCATTCCATTAGTTGAATCAAATTCAATGATGTAAATGTTTCAGGAAGCTTAAGAAAATACATATTCATATATATCATTCCATCATCGTGAGTTTTGGAATTAGCATTTGAACTCTACAAACTTTGACAAGTTTTTATTAACTCTCACAATTAGCTTCGTGAACATCTAGCTTATTTTTGCTATATAAGTTGATAAGCCTTCTAAATAAGCACATTATAAGACATATACTTCAATATTTTACCGACCAAATTAGTTTTTAATACAGAAAAACCCAATAAGAAGAAGCTTAAAAAATTAAGAATTTATATAAATTACCGATACACCAAATTCGGATTAGTTATTTTTGAGTAAACAAATTCGAACATCGCATATCGATAACATAACT
Source organism: Chrysanthemum lavandulifolium (assembly GCA_022545495.1). NCBI lineage: Eukaryota > Viridiplantae > Streptophyta > Magnoliopsida > Asterales > Asteraceae > Chrysanthemum > Chrysanthemum lavandulifolium. Next base: position 264,194,597 of record CM040241.1, read on the forward strand.
CTAATCTCAATCTACATTGGTCATATACACCACAATATATAACTATGGACACATTCATTTGTTCACCCCATGTGGGATCTAAAACTTAAACAAGTTTTCACCAAAGTAACCCAATACAAGAAATTGTTCTAAAGACATATACCCCAAGTATTATCGTAATCAAATGTTATTTATGTTTTGTTTACACAACGTTATAGAGACGTGATAACACCTTTTATTCACATTTGCGTATGATGGATTTATATGTGTCAGAATTATAATTTAACATCTTTGTTGTGTGCTATTGAATGATATGGGACGAGGCTACCTTGTCCTTGTAACCGACCCTATACTGCTTAAGTGCTTAGCGTTTGTAGTCTCAAAACCTCCAGATGCTTGTGTTGTTCAGTTGGCTTGATACATAGTTGGGGTGAACATTGGATGGGTACCCGACGTTGGGGCTCGTGAACTCCCCGGAGAACCATCATCGGTGGATTCATCGACATTAGCCTTCACACACAATTGCTAACTTTTCTAGGCATAGATGAGTTGTGTTGACCGAGCACTAATGGTTAAAGACATCTGACTGACAGGGAATAGATGGGTTAAACTAACCGTGCATAGGTGCATCTAGCGGTCTTACCATCTGAGGCATCCCAAGATGTCCCGATATATCAAGGCGAATGATTATAAAGTGTATATATAATAGCAAGATTTGACAAATTTGACTCATTTATATTTATGGTTTTCATATTAACGAAACACGGAAGTACGATCATCGCCATTCTCATTTATAGAAGAGTAAATTACACCGTCGTCCTTGTGGTTTGCGTTGACCGCAGGTTTAGTCCTTGACCAAAAAAATTGCACCGTGACGTCCTAAAGTGTGAACGTTATGCACCGCTCGTCCTCCGTCCAACCGGGCCCACCAATTCCCACTAACGCCGCTTAACTCACTTAACCCACGAGGCATATCCGTATTTCAACACCATAAGGACGAACGGTTGCAAGGACGAACGGTGTAGTTTAATAAGAATTGCCACTTTTGGCCCCTCCTTGCGTGTTACGTCCGCGCCCTCCAAGTTATACGAATTGGCGGAAATGGTCCCTGGGAAACTTTAAAACCCTTCCACCCTCCTTGTTAATACATATCTCTCTCCCTCCTTGTTGTGCAGCCGCCACACCTCAAAACCCTAGCCACCCATCGGTCACCGCCGCTTACCACACCACACCGCCACCATTAAAACACCCCTTGTGACTCCCTCATCATTAATCCCCACCGTACGCGCCATATAACACCACATCACCATCACCACGCGCCTCCACCGCCACTACCACATAAAGAATCGAGTAGATCCGTGAGTTTTAAAGGTAGGTCACACCGTTTCACCCGTGGTTGTGACTCGGTGTGAGTCAACTCGTGTATAATGAGTTGACTTTCATCACTTTTGGTTCGGGTTTAGGTCTAAACACATGAGGGTTAACATTTTAATAACAAAAAAAAAGAATAAATTAAAGTTTGGTATCAAGTGTTGTGTGTGTTGTCGAGTCGAGACACAACCGTGAGGTTTAAACTCACTGTGACATTTTGGTTGTTTTGATTTTGTGTCGAGCTTATGAGTCCTTGTGTGATGTTACTTTGTGGTCGAGTACCACGCTTGATTCGATTTGAGGTTTGATGATTTTGAGGCGGAGTTTGGATGTAGAAATTTGATAAGTTGAGTTTGTTGAGGATTTTGGCGAGTAAGCCAAGGTCCGCTTGGTTGTTGTGGTGTCGAGATGATGAAGCCGAGACCCTCATGGTCTCGGCATGATGATGATAGTATTGGGTTGTTGTTATTGTTGGATTGAATTTGGGTTTTTGTCCGTTTTAAAGTAACAAATGTACGATCATGATAAAAGTCCATTCGACTCTAGATAACATTGGTAAACTACACCGTTCGTCCTATAATGGTGAAGATGATGATCGATCTATAATGGTGAAGATGAAAGATTGGGGAAGAAATGAGTTGGTGGGGAAGATGGGATGAGTCATGACTGACAAGGTAGATGGGATTTAATAAATTGTATGTACTTAGGAAATGACCGAAATACCCCTTTAAAAACCTTCGTTAACTGACGTTATCTTGAATTGGTGGGCCCAGATGGACGGAGGGACGAACGGTGCATAACGTTTCACACTTAAGGACGTACGGTGCAATTTTTTTGGTCAAAGGACTAAACCCTGCGGTCAACGCAAACCACAAGGACGAACGGTGTAATTCTTAGAAACATTTATTTATATTAGCAATCCCAAACACCACAGCAATTCAGCCAGCATAAACAATGGAAAGGTTGGACATAAAAGTTAGTCGAATACCTTGTTAATTGATGCTCGCTGTCAATTATATGTAGAATACGTACCGTGACTGATAAGCATCTTAGCATTTTTTTTACTGCAACATATATTTTATAATTATTTTGCAAATAACAAAAAAAGTACCTACAAATAGGTTTTAATCAATAATCATAAAGTGCGTACCTAGATTTCGACCAATATCTTCTTTAGTTCCAAAATGCAAATAACATAATGCAATATGAAATCCCAAACACCTTAGAGTGGAAATAAACAGGACATGGACATAAACCACAATGCATACGAACATAAGTTGACTATTTGACTTTAAGAATGTCAAAGTTGACATATATTGGGAAGTGTTATTATTCATTACTAGACACTTATAAAGTTGTAAAAATCGTTAGGTGCTAGTGAGACGGTCGGATAGTGCCTACCGATTAATCGGTTAGGCGAGAGCTAATCGAAGATTAATCGGATTGAAATTTTTATGCACAAAATTATAATTTTAGATATTATATTATATTATATGTATGAGATAAGAATATTGCATCAAAGTTCAAATATTTCAAGTGTTCAAATATAAACATAATACATAATTTTTCAAAGTTCAAAGTCAAACATAGATATTACTCGGTTTGTTGATCGTTTTTAAGTAATATTTGACAGATTTTGTCTCATTAATCGATTTGTTAACCGATTTTTAAGCGATTTTGTTGACCGGTTTTAAGCGATTTTGTCCGATTAATCCTTTTAGACCGATTTTGTCCTATTAATTGGTTTGTTGACCGAATATTAAACGATTTTTGACCAAACCGATTAAATAGGCCGATTATGATAAATCTGGACGCTTAATGACCGATCAACGATTATGCGAAGATTAATCAGCCGCATGGACTGATTTTTACAACAAAGCTATAATACCAGACCCTCGTACGGTTTTAGTTAAGCATTCAAGGTAAATGTTGGGACAAAATGAGTAATGACTATGGAAGACATTAGAAAATAACATTAAATTAGCTAGGAATGTTAACTTCTTCATATATATTTAGGTAAAGTTTAAGACAAAACGACTATGTGCTAAGGTATTAATAAGCCCTTCTAAACAAGAATAAACTAACACCCCGAACCAAATTATTTATGACATTGTAACATTCAAATACCAAAAAGTTAGAGCTTGTTTCTTGGAATTATGCTTACTATATAGTTTACTGTTTATAATTTTAGTGAGTATTCGTGTTAATATGTGATTATAAGATAATAAGTAGAGGTGTCAATTTGTGTTTAAAATAAAAAACATTGGCTAAATGGGTAAACTTTTAAAAGATTTGGGCATATTTGGGCAAATTTTTTTATTATTTTTTGAGTAAATTGCATAAATGGTCCATGTGGTTTGCCCAAATTGCAGATTTAGTCCCTGAGTTTTCGAAAGTGCAGGCGGCCTCCTTGTATGGAAACTTTGGTTCCGTTTTGGTCCCCGATTACTATTCATAGTTGGTCCAGTTATCTTTTGGACCATTTTTTAAAACCCGAGGGCAGTAATGTCTTTTCAATTTGATTATTTATATCAAAAATTAAGAGATTATTACTTAATTTCTATAAACGATCCCAATTCCACTTTCTTTAACCCTAACCCATTTTCATCCCCGTTTGATTTGATTAGTTGCAATCACAATCCTTAAAAAGTGGCCACATATAAACATGACAAAACCAATCCAACATTCGTATATTAGAGCAGATGGAGAAAAGTTTGATGAATCAGTTTATGGTAAAAAGTTTGTTGCGTTTTTTTTTTTTTATCTTTTTTAGTAAGATATTGTGTAATTTACACTGATATACTCTTATTTTGATTGTGCAACAGATGCCTATCCCAACTTGTTTTCAATGAAGTTCCATCATGGTGGACGGTTCACAGATTTTCCAAATAGGAAGTATGTTGAAGGTGAGGTAACCTATGTGGACATGTTAGACATTGATAAATTCAACATTGATGTGATACATTCAGTATTGAACTGCATAGGTTATGATGGTAACGCCATAACATACTTTCACTACAAGATACCATTGAAAGGTTTAGATTATGCACTTAGGACTTTAAGTAGTGTTAATGATGCCCGCAACATGTTAAAGTATGTGCATAAGCATAAGACTATGTATGTGTATGTTGAGCATGACCATACCACAATAGAAAGTAATAGTGAACAAACTTTTAACAAAGTTGATGTGGATGATGTTAGGCAGTTTGATGGGAATGAGGATGATGAGGTTAACTATGAGGATGATGAGGTTGAGTATGAGGATGATGAGATTAAGACAGATGATGAGCAAGACAGTGAGAGTGAGGATAAAATTGAGGATATAGTAGATGAGGATCACATAGTTGATGAAGTGGAAGTGAACATGAATGGTTTTAGCTTTCAAGTTGATGATGATGGTGATGCTGAACATAATGACCATATTATAGCTGACATGACTGTGACTGAAGAGGCTTTGGAAGAGATTGATTTTGACTCATTTGAGAGTGATGTAGGTGATGATGAAGAAGCAGAAAGAAGAAAAGGTCTTAGGAAATTAAGAAAAGCTGCTGGTGCATCTGGTATTAAAAATAGTTTCTTTGTTGGAAAGGAATTTGCAAATAGAGATGTAGCTAAGGAGAGGATTAGAGCTTATTCTGTTGAGTGTAGAAGGAACATTGAATTTGTAAAAAATGACAAGGTTAGGATTAGGGTCAAGTACAATGGTGTTGTTCCCACTGTCAACAACAAAGACAGTTTTTGTGCTAAAGCTAAGGATAAAGAAAAAGATGTGATGGCAGTTAAGGGTAAAGAAAAAGTCAAGGGTAAGGGCAAGATAGTAAATACACATACAGAAGAAGACAAAATACAATGTCCCTGGTTACTTTATATAGGAAAAGGAGATAATGGAAAGTGGGTTGTTAAAACATTTAGGGATGAGCATAAATGCTTAAAATCAAGAAAGATAAAAGCAACCACTTCTACCTTTCTTTCTAAACACTGTCAAGATCTAATTTACATGAATCCTGAGATTCCTGTTTTAGCTGTACAAGAACATATGCAAAAAAAATTCCATGTGGGTGTATCCAAGACTAAAGCTTTTAGGGCTAAAGCAAAAGCACAAGTTTATATGAGGGGTGATGCAAGTGTGCAATATTCTTTATTAAGAGAATATGTGATTGAGCTACAGAGATGCAACCCAGATACTACAGTTAAGGTTGATGTATTTGGGGAAGAAGATCCTGATTCACCAACTAGAATGTTCAGGAGGATCTATGTTTGTTTGGGTGCTTTGAAAAAGGGGTTTCAAGCTGGTGGAAGAGATCTCTTAGGTTTGGATGGTGCTTTCATGAGAAAACCTTACCCAGGCCAATTGCTTACAGCAGTAGGTGTTGATGCTAATAATGGCATCTACCCTGTGGCTTATGGCATAGTGGAATCAGAGTCACAATACTCTTGGACATGGTTTTTAAAATCCCTTGGTGATGACTTAGACCTATATAGCAACTCAAATTTCACCTTTATCACAGACAGGCAAAAGGTAACTTATATTTCAATTCAGTTTAAGTTTATTATTTGTTGTAAATGTACTAATGTTAACTTGTTGTATTAGGGTCTCTTACCAGCAATTGCAAAGTTATTTCCATCAGCTGAACATAGGTTTTGTGTAAGGCACATACATCAAAACATGAATCTGACATGGAGAGGAGGAGAGTACAAGGACATGTTGTGGAAGTGTGCAAGTGCCTTGACTGTGGTTGAGTTTGATAGAGCTATGGAAGAATTGAAAGCCTACAATAAGAAAGCTTATGATTGGTTGAAGAAAATTCCACCACAACATTGGAGCAGGGCACACTTTTCTGGTATGTACAACTAATTGCATACATTCTATCTTATGACTAGTTTACTAATTACATTTAACATAATCTAACTCTTAACATATATAACCATATAGGGAGGGCTCATTGTGATCTTTTGATAAACAACATTTGTGAGGTCTTCAATAGACAACTGTTACAAGCTAGGGATAGTCCAATCATTTCTGCTCTAGAGTATGTGAGAGAATATCTTATGAAAAGGATTGTTCTTGTCCAAAATGTTATTCAAAAAAGTGAAGGGCCACTTACTCCTGCCATCACAAAGATTTTTACTTCCATTAAAGAAGCTGCAACACAATACAATCGCAGGTGGAATGGAGCGATCAATTTCGAGCTAAAGGTCCATGGGGTGACCAGGTGTGTGGTCAATTTGGAAAAGAAATGTGTTCATGCAGAAGTGGAAATTTCGGCATCCCATGTAAACATGCAGTGGCTTGTATATATGATATGGCTGACAATGGTACAAATGTTGCAAATCCTGAAGACTGGGTACATCCTTCTTACAAGCTGCAAACTTGGTTGGATGTTTATTCTCATAAGATAAATCCAGTTACAAGCAGGCAATTTTGGGCTAAGTTTGACTGTCCTACAACTTTGATTCCCCCAAAATCTGTTCCACTGATTGGCAGACCTTGTAAAAAAAGGAAGAAAAGTGCAGGTGAAATTGATATGGTTAAGGGGAAGCTTACTAGAAAAGGAAAAACAGTTACTTGTTGCATTTGCAAAGGTACAGGGCATAATAAAAGAAGTTGTAAAGTGAAGGGTGATGGAACAAGTCAAGTTGGGCCAACTGATGGTGCAAGAGTAATCGCATCGACAAGTCAAGTCGACCCAGTGCGGTCAAAGGATCGCATCGGCCAGTCAAGCCGAGCCAAGTGCGGTGCAACAAAGATCGCATCGCCAAGTCAATCTCAGCCAAGTGAACATGCAAGAGTGACTGCATCAGGTTCTCAACAAGGAAGTGGAACAAAGAGAACAAAGACCACTGCAAAAAGGCTAACTCCAAAAAAGTAACTGGAACAAAGACCACTGTGTGGTTGTTTTTCAAGACTTTCTCTATCTAGTATTTGTGTTTTTGTTTTAAGACTATGTTTTTTATTGTTAGTTGCAGACTTTAAGAATCTAGGGTACTTGTGATACAAATTTTCACTTTCTAACAGGGTTTATATCCTGTTAAATGTATTACATCCTTTAGGTTACTTATGTGTTGTGTTTCTATATTTTGTGTTTCTATGTTTTTTGTTTATATGTTATCACTAGAACAAATTTAACTTCAATAAACATACAAACAACACTAACCAACTGCCAATACTTCATATAAACTTGAACTTCAAATACAAAATCAATTGACCATTACATATTTTTTGGTCAATTATATGTTCAGTTTAATCATAGTCTATCAAGCTACCATTACATCAAATTGAACAAGATAAAAAAGATCCAACTGCAAATTAGGCAAATCTTCAACCTTCTGTTTTCCATAACCATTCCATTCAAAGCCACTTGTAGTACATTTCTTGACCTTAGCAAACCAGGGATTATTGCAATTGCACGAGGACACATAGGTGGATCCAACCACACAAAAAACCCGCAACTTGGAACTTGGGAGCAAGAATGAAAACGACGACCAGGGTTTAAATTTGTCCATGAAGTTCTAACCATTGATTGGTTACCACAAAAGCAATGGACCATTGTTATGTGTGTGTGTAGTAATGTGTGTTTTTGGGAAAATAAATTAGGGTTTATGGCTGTGTTGGGATTGTGTGTATTTTGATTTGGGGATAATAAATTATAGGTGGGATTCTTAAAGTGTATAGAATAATCTAACCCACCTTGAAAAGACAATATTGCCCTCGTGTTTAACAAAGTGCCCACAATATAACTGGAACCAACAAACAAGTAGCAACAAGAGACCAAACGGAACCAAAGTTTCCATACAGGGAGGCCATCGCACTTCGTAAACTTAGGGACTAAAGCGAATTTGGGCAAACCACGGGACCATTTGTGCAATTCTCTCTTATTTTTTAAATGGGCATGTTTTTCTCGAACATGTTCTTCTCGAACATTAGATTGTTTTAAAGGAAAACTTATATTTAATTTTTAAATATAAATGAGGTGTTGCGTTAGAATTTATTTCGTTGTTTTGCCTTTTTAAAGCGATTCAGATAACATGTTTCCCTTCGGCCTTGGCCTGCTTAGCCCGCCCCATTTAGCCCAGCCTGTTTGACCCATTGCTCGCTTGGCCCGAGCCTGTACCCGCCCGGCCCGCCCATTTTGCCACCTCTAATAATAAGCATTTGAAGTGGTTTATGCTTGTAGGATATCTTAAAACCTAAGTAAATTGAAGTAGGCGACACGTAAATAAGCTTAAATAAACACCCCCTCCACATTAGAAGATATACTCTTGATATTTCAGTTTTTCAAATGATTAAATTATAGAAAAAAGTAATTTAGGAGCTAATTTAAGTTATCGGATTGTCGACAAAATATTTTATAAAATTAAAGTATTTCTGTTTTCAAATGATATAAATTATAGAAAAAAGTAATTTAGGAGCTAATATAAGTTATCGGATCGTCGACAAAAAGTTTTATAAAATTAAAGATGTTATATAAATTCTTGGGCTATTTTTTAGAGAATTATGTTAGAAGAGTGTTAACATAATTCATCATAAACAACCCAACAACATTATATTAATCTCAAACTATACAAGTCATATACACCACAATATATAAGTAAGCAAAACTTTTTTTGTTTACTCCGTGTGGGATTGAAAAGTTAAAACAAAGTTTTCACAAAAAAATTACCCCGTACAGAATATTGTTATAGGGATGTAACCAAATACTATATTACTTTTGTTCTTTTTACACCTTACTTCATATGCATAATAACGTCTTTTATAAGTGTTCATCATTTCGTAATTTGTACCTACATAATTTATATAGTTTAGGTTGTAACACAGCTTATTCTTATGTTTTCTTTACGACGCATTGAAATATTTATAGGCACATCTATTTTATCTAATATAATAAGCTTTTGTACAAGTCCTACTAAGCACGGTGCATTAAAAATTGGTTTAATGGCATACCTTATTTAGAGCCATAGTACAACTCTTCTGAGGCACCCATTTTGTACAATCGGAATTCAACTCCTTCCTTCACACGCTCCTTTCATAAGTTAATTTTGTAAATCATTGAATGCCATTCAATTCAATGTATTCAATAATCAATTTCAACTCAATTACTTCAATTCAATCTGTATGAGATCCCTTCAAAAGCATATCTCTCTGATTCAAAAAACAAACACAATAAGGTATGGCATATACTCGGCAGTTTTGAATCACCAATCAAAGAATTCAAATCAATTGCTCATTCAAATCAGTTTTTTAATACCGATCATGGATGAATTGGTAAGTATCAATTTAATGTTAATATTTAAGGTTTCAAATTATTGAAATCGATTAGGTTTGTATAATTGTTGATTTTTTTTATGTTTATGATGTGATGTGATTGAAAATCGTGAAAGAAGGTATTTTATCTATGTTTTTAGTTTTTTCGATTAAATATTGTGTCGATTAGTTATTTGACTCATTAATTTTGTCTATCTTAGGAAAACAAAATCGGTATTTCAATTCCACCATACCGGATAGTGAACGGTGCGCTCATACTATTCTCATTGTTTAGCTAAAGGTGGCAATCTTGACCCATTTTTTATGAATGGTTGGTTACATGGTTTGTTCCCTGTTTTTTGTATTTTTTTTTCCTTCATATTTTAGGTAATTTTTTTGTGTTTATATTTTATATTTTTTATATTCCTTTGTTTTTGGTGGTCATGGACTCATGGTTGTAAGTGATGGCAGATGAAGATCATGTCAACAAAGCTCAACACATTCGATTACGCTCATCGTGCAAAGAAATCAGTAACAAGCCCGAGGTTAGTGCAGGCAAGATCAGTTATTTAAGTATTTAACAAGCTTCTCGGTTTGTAACCTTAATGACTAAACTTAAATCATTTTCTCATTTCAGATCAATCAGAAATTGATGAAGGACCTGTATTATGAAACTGAACGCCTTGAGCAAGGTTGTTAAATAATTTCTCTTATGATCTTATCCCTCATTCCTAACCTAACTTAGTCTATTATTATCAATATTTGTAACTGTAGCTTGACCAAAGGTGTATACTGCTAGAGATAAAAATGGTATCTACATGCCAAAAGAAATATATCATCAAGGATAATAAGGTCATTTTCTGTATATTTATTCTTTGCGCAGAAATCCAGACATTATATTCCTGAATATTGAACTTTTAGGGTGCGTTTAGTTGGAGAACAAATTCTCTTATTTTCTATCTCTAGTTTTGTAAAAATTTGGAAGGATAATTAATCTCCACAAAACACTTGAAAATATAGAAAACGTGTTTAGTTTATGTTTCTATTTTCTGTTTTGAAGAAAGGGAAGGAGGGTTGAGGGTTACAAAGGAAAACAAAGAAAACAACTCAAATTTGTTTTGTAATTTTCCTTGTTAATTTAGGAAATAGGGGATTTGTGTTTTGCAAAACATTTTGTTGGAAAACGTTAATTTGAACGCGATCTCTGTTTTCCTTTTTTCCACAAAACATTTTGTGGAAAATAAGGGTGTTTTCCCTCAACTAAACGCAACCTTAGTAATTCTGTTTCGTTGATTATTGATCCAGGAAATGAACTTGGTAAGAAATCTAGGGGCAAGGTATAATAATCAGGACATATAAACACTACTATTTTCTATTATTTGTTAACAACGCATTGATACTCTTTTTTTTATTCAACAAGGAAGGTTGCATAATGTCGATGTCTAACTGTCAATCAATTTATGATTGTGTATTTGTCAAGGTACAACTTCAGATAGTATGAGCACCAAGTTTTTTATATAGTAATCTCATTATACCATTCATATGATAATCTCATTATTCCTTCACAATGGTAAGAATTCCCACTTAATTTCTACGTATATAAAACATGATTCCGGTAAATAATTTCTTTAATCATTCTTGATGGAACAAGTTGGGGTGAATTGATTCGGTTTGTTTTGTTTTGACAGATTTCCAACTTGCCATTCTTGGATATTCTCATGAATGGCAAGATATTAAGTCAGTCAACACTTCATCCTTTTATAAATTTTATTTGAAAATATTATCTGTAAAATAAAGATTTTATTATAGAAAAGTTGGAAGCCAATCTCATTATCATGTTGGTTTATAAATTGACTTTCTTTTGTCAATAATACTGACGAAAACAATTTCATGCTTTTTGTTACTGAATTTGAATTTTAGTTCAGTTTAACTTGATCTTTTATTCAAAATTGATTTTGAGTTGCAAGGCTGATTAAAACTGGAGTTATCGCAAGGCTTCCATGAGTCAAAGGTCAAGTGTTACTCTACTTATGTAAACTATTGTTTTTATCCGCTAATTTAACGGATATTCCACTTCCAAAACAATTGCCTAACTAAAAATGTTTGTGTCAAGTATGATCTTAGGAACCGTCATTGCATAAATAGTATATTATTAATGATATATGCTCTTGGAAATACATTGTTGGCATTTTATATTCTCTTATTTTTAGGTTTGAAGCCTTGGATCTATGATTTGCTTTCCTTTGATTGATCAATATGATCGCCTTTCATGATTTGGCTTTTACATGATGTTGGTTGTAATGCACGAGGAATGTTAATATTAAGTTCGTTGATAAAACACATATAAAAACATTACAAATTATACCTTGAGGAACTTATACAGTGAATGCCGTTATAAAGGTGACTGATAGACCGAGGGACGCAGTTGGTTCTGTTGGGGTAAGTTCATATGGAATTTCTTTATAGCACACAAGGTGTTCTATGAAATTAAACAAGAGATTTTGCTTATTAGGTTATTCCTTCCATATATATTTAGCAATTTTTCTTATGGTGATGACCTAAAATATGTTAGACAATGACAGTGTTAAAACAGGTTATAACCTGCACGAGCTTAAATTACGTCCTATAATAATCGGGTTCATGCGTAAAATTAAGTCTGCAAGTAAGGAAAATTCGAATATGTTTTTTTTTTTGTTTTTTTTATATTTCTATCAATTTATGGTACATTATTCATTGGCTTTTAGTATTTGTTTTTCGTATATGGTATGAATTTTGAAGTACTGAATCACTTAATTTCTTTATCTATAGCTGGAGTCATGAGGTCAAGATGGGTACAAACATTATAAGGGATGTGCTTCCTGATCCGAACAACAATGCTAATGCACTAAGAGTTTCATACCCCCGTAAGGTTTTGACTCTTAAACTCTCTATGTGTTGTTGCTAAATTCTTTGGTCGGGTTAATGTCAAATGGGAATTTTATGAACTCTATGTGACCTCCGGAGATATCATTCAAAGTCGTATCAAAATAGTGGTGTTGTCATCTCCTTGGTCAAACTATTGCGATTTTATGTAGCAAACTTCTCATGAGGACAAACTCATTTACATGAAATTTTTGAATTTAACCATGATATATAACTAAATAGTTTAATATTGTAGCCTTAAAATAAGATGTCACTGTATTATTTATAACTAAATAATTTTAAATACAGGTCCAAATGGGTCAATTCTTTATAAAGAAGAACTTACGGGTACGGCACAATGATTAATTTTGTAGAATAAATATTAAATATAAAAGAGTCATATAAGAGTTGAATGTTCTTATATAAAGTTAAATGCTGCCATTTACATGACTAAGGGCTCCTTTTTAAGTTGATTAGTCAAAATGCATTGACTACATAGTATTATACATCTGATCTATTTAATACATTGTGCTTATACCAGGTACCCAGCTGCTAATACTCTTTCTTGGCATTTAGCAACAGGAACAAAGTATTATTTAAAAGGGAGTTCACGCCCAATGATGTGGTAACCTTGACGCTATCACGGAATAGTCCTGCCTTCAATGGTAACACACTAACAATAACTATTAAAATGAATTTTACTATGAATGCGATAAACACTTGCAATGTATTCACTTGTTATGGGTTTACTCTAAATTCTAAGAACAAGCCTTCAATGTGGACCTGAGAATCGACTAGGTGGTTTCTTGCATTTGTTGGTGCTATCCCTTATGAAACCGTTGTTATATCTTTTCCAAAATTTTCAGTATATTATAATGAGTTGGCAACCGTATGATACTTGTCATTTTATCCTTGTAGCCTTGGTATGCAACGGGATTGATGAAGCAATTTTGAAAAGGTAATTTTCTTTCCCATTAAAGGTGAGTTAAATTGCTTCGCTCTCAAATGACTTGTCATAATATAAGGTTGTCATCAATTTGTTATCTTGGTGTTCACTAAATATTTCCATGTGTGTTCTAAACTCGATTGAACACATAAAAAGTTTTTTTTTTTTTTTTTTTTTTTTTTTTTTTTTATGTCGATTCAAAACATGATACAGATGAGGTTCTTATAAACACTTGCAATGTATTCTCTCGTGATGGGTTTACTCTAAATTCTAAGAACAAGGCTTCAATGTGGACCGAGAATTGACCTGGTGGTTTCTTGCATTTATTGGTGCTATCCCTTATAAACGGTTGTTATATCTTTTCCAAATTTTCAAAGGTATATTATAATGAGTTGGCAACCGTATGATACTTTTAATTTTATCTGTTGTAGCCTTGGTATGCCTACGGGTTTGCTGAAGAAATTTTGCTAAAAGGTAATCTTTCTTTTCCATTAAAGGTGAGTTAATTTGCTTCGTTCTCAAATGACTTGTCATAATATAAGGTTGCTGTCAATATGTTATCTTGTTGTTCGCTAAATATTTCCATGTGTGTTATAAACTGAGATTTCGAACACATAAAAGAAGGTTTTTTTTTTGGGTAAGGGTTTATACCCAGTGAATAACATAAAAGAAGTTTGCTTTGGTAGATAATGCGCTCACCTTTGACATGTAGTTTGTATATCTTGTGTTATATATTGGATATGCTGATTCAAAACATGATACATATGAGGTTCTTATAAACTCTCAACTACTTGAAAACTGCTTATGTTTCGTCTAGAAAATATCTTTCAAGGAATGTTTTGTTTTATTTCGTAAAGTTTTATGTTTCTTATGCGTAAAATAAAGATGATTATCCAACATAGAAAGTTCTTACCTTTGATGTTGGTTTGTGTTATAGGGCTAAATTTCTTACATTGAATGAGCCTATATATCAATATTATATTGACTATTCTTGAAGATCAATTGGTGTCACTTAGAAAATTATACTATAACTTCAAATTACTGTATCCTAATTAATCCTTTTTAATATTTATTGTATAAGTCTTTAAGGGAGTGTTTGGATGAAATTATGCAGGTTTTGAAACATAAAGTAGCCAAATATGAAGCGTGTGTTTGCAAAGGATGTGTACAGAAAAGAGGAGGCATGTCAACAAATGCGTATAATTTGTGCAAGTAGATGGAGCCTAAAGTGTTGTCATCTTTGTGATGTCATGATTTTGCTATCAACCCTAAAATGGGTTTTTGTTATTTGAATGATCTATTTGAGTATTTAACTATTTATGAACAAATATCATTAATCTATTACTAAGTTACCCATAATTCCATTTTACATTTACTTGAAGTGTATAAAAGCTTGTAGCATGATCGATAGTGGCATTTTTTATTTTATTTAGATTGGAGGTCCTCAGACGCAGCCTCTTTACCTTCGTAGGTTAAGGTTGTCTACATTGCACCTCCTCCATTACAACCGTGGAAGACGGATTGGGTGTTGTCGATCTTTATCTAAATGTCTCGCTTCATCATGATTTAATGTTTTATATGATGGGTATATTGCTTTATAAGTGTTGTACCGTGTCTAAATAAGGAAGGGTGATTTAAAGGTAGCCTTTTCATACTTAGGGTATATACCGTATAAGTTTATAATATAACCGTGAATCGATACATGATGTCGAGATGAACTAAGTATAACTACAACTAACATGTGATGATGAGTTTGTAATTTTGTAATACTTGAAGTTTAAATTATGATAACAATATACGCTGAAACTATATGCATGTTTCAAATGGAATTATTCCATCTTCTTAAGATACTATTATTAGATATTATTTCTTAAGATGTCAATAAACAACATTGTGAAGGATATTTCTCAATTTTTACGATAGGGATTGGGCTTATGGCTTATTACAAGTAAGCGTGTATTTAATGCTATGTGAGTTTGAGTTCATATAATCATGGTATGAGCTCTTCAAAATGTATGAAGGAAACCAAGATGGTGAGTTATCTTAAATAATTATGCTATAAAACTCTTGAGAGCAATTTAATAAGGTTATCATGCCAAGGTTGATAATTACTCCGTTCGTAAACGCTTACCACTTAAGATTGTCAGGAAAAAATTTCCTTTGTCATTTTCATTTGCCATGACAATTAACAAAAGTCAGGGTCAATCGCTTTCAAAACTTGGTTTGTACCTACCACGTCCTGATTTCACACACGAACATCTATACGTTGCTGTTTCAAGAGTTAAAAGCAAAAGAGGTTTGAAGGTTGTCGTTTGTGATCAGGATGGTAATATCTCTAAAACTAATACAAATGTCGTCTACAAGGAAATACTTCAACGTCTATTAACAATGTTCAAGAGGAATCTACAATATACATATCACATGTTTTTTACTATATTTAAATTATAATAGATTATGAATTGCAACCTACTTTTACTTACATTTTATGGACTATTTAGGTGTGCACGGAATGAACATTTGCTATTAAATTGATTAGCGCTCACATACGTCATTTACTATTAAAGATCGTCAAATTTAGAGACGACAACACATGGACTTTTATTATTTTAATTGTTACAAACTCAACTGATTATCGAATAATTCACGTATTATCTCATTGTTTATTTCATATACGTCCGTTGTTTGATTATTATCTCATTTTCATATTTATTTAAAAACACCGTGAACCCACGGGTCTTTAAGCTATATGAATATATAAGAAATAAATCACATTAAAGTCTTAATAACAACATTCAGTGTGATGTCTTCTGTTTTTTATTGTGATATTTTTAGTACATATGTTTACAACAACGTCCACATCATATATATATCTTTACTTACAAGGTTAAATGTTTTATTTTAAACAAAAACGTAACCTTTACAAAAAAGCTCAATTTATGATTGTTTAGTTGTTTACTACGTAGGTTTGATTGCTATTATAAACACAATGAGTTATATACATTTTGGGATATTATCTTAATAATAGTTGTTGAACATACAAGTGTTTTATTATAGATGCAATGAGTTATATGTATTACTTATTATTTGATTAAGCCGGCTTTATTAAAGAAAAATGTTGGTAAATAGATTATGATACAATGAAATGAAAGCAACCCATATAGGGAGATTTAACTAATTATTTGATTAAGGTGGCTTTGTTGAAGCATTTATTAAATACATTATATGGAGTTGTGGATGTGGAGTTGTATAGGCTAAGGTCCATTTAATCGGTAATAGTTGTTGAAGCATTTATTAAGGTGCCTATAATGGGACAAGGCTTTTTCTGTTTAACGGCAGAAGAATTTGTGGATGTGGAGTTGTATAGGCTAAGGTTTGTTCTTGGATTAACGAATTATACCTTTCTTTAAATCATCCCAAATGGTTTCTTATTTTGATTATTTTTAGGTTGTTTGCTGACAAGGATGAATCCAAAAGTGAAAACATGGCTTCCCGTATTTCTACTCAGTCCAAGCATTCAACTAGAGAGGAATTTATGGACAAGTTGCGGTCAAAAACATTGTTGAGCTGCTTGATGTTGATCAGGTTACACTTTCTACCTCTGCACAACTTTATAAAATATATCAAATGTTTTAAAAACCTAAACATCGCTTTACACCATTTACGTGGTAAGGCAAGCGAATCATGGAACAATTATTGCTATCCACGAGGAGGAGGGTCGGTGGTACCTGGTGCCTGGAAGTGCAACAAAAATTGATTAAAGAATCACGGTTAGACCTCGAGGTCGAAACCAAACCCAAGTTTGGATATCAAGAAACACCTTATCAATGGACATGCATCAAATGTGCTAAGACCGCTACAGGGATAAAAACTTTTAACTAATAAACTATGATTATGATCAGTTACTTTGAATACATGTATATCGATTGTGACTCACACATATTTTAAATTTAACAAATTTACGTTATTACTTTTATTATCATCTCATTTATCTATTTCTTTAAAAAATAACCCGGTGTCAACGGGTCTCTAAGCTAGTGAACGATATATAGCATCGTTTGTTGTATGAATTTGGGATAGATGCGCACAATATATTGTGTAATTAACAAAACTTGTATGTCTCTAACACTTTGTCATTTCATTGCAGCTACATAATGCATTTTGTCATTTATAAACTTATACAAATACCCCTAATCAGATTTAAGAGACATACTCTTTAATATTCTACTTGTCAAATATTTGTTTTTTTATATAGAAATAAATTTAAAAAAAAAACAAAAGGGTTTGTAAAAAGATTAAGAACTTACTTATATAAAACAATGTTGTGGATGAAACAATTTCGTTATTTTTTTGCTAAACGAAGTTGTTTATCTACAACAATAACATAATACTAATATCAATTTATCTAATCATATATGCCACACTATATAAATAAGCACAAATTCTTTTCTTCACCTAATGTGGGACTTAAAACTTGAAATAAGTTTTCACAAAAGTAACCTCATACGAGTAGGGGTGGAAACGAGCCGAGCCCGAGCCTGTCAAAGCTCGAGCTCGAGCTCAGCTCGTTTATGTGTTAAAAAGCTCGATCTCGAGCTCGGCTCGTTTCGAGCTTTAAATTTTAAGCTCGAGATCGGCTTGTGGTGTTTTTAGGCTCGGGCTCGACTCGTTTATACGATTTGGAAATGAAAATTAAAGCTTGGCTCGAGCTCGAGCTCGGCTCGTATTATATCTTTTCTGAGCTCGTTTAAAAGCTTGAGCTCGACTCATATAAAAAAATTTAATACTTAAAATATCATAAAATAGTTTAGGGTTGTTTAGGCTCGCTATCTCAAACGAGCTTTGTATGTAAATCTCGAGCTCGATTAATAAATGAGCTTCAACCTAGGCTTGAGCTTGGGCTCATGCCCGTTTAAGCTCGGCACGTTCGAGCTTTTTACCGATCCGATCCCGAGCTTTTCACGAGCGGCTCGGCTCATTTCCACCCCTACGTACAAGTAGCTGTTCTAGAGACATAATAACACCTTCTATTAACATTTCTTTCATACCTGAGGGGCCACGAGGAGACCAAGTGATACCTGATCTTTTGGCTCTCCATAAGTTGCTCAGCTGGGCTGGTCAAGTTGGGTAACATGTCAAATGGGTAATTTTGTTACTGGTCGGGGTCAGATTATGCCGATCAACAGAGAGATCTTTATCTGTTTGTTTTAAAGATTTTAATAAATATTTATTGTTCTATATATGAATTCTGAGACTATACTGTTAAAATAAACCAAACTAGAAGTAGGTATGCAGTTTAATACACTTCGCATGACTTTCAAGCTTCGACTTGTTTGACCCGTTTGACACATTTCCATTTTATGTGTATAACTTATGAGACTCGTTTGACTTTCATATCCTCTTTATCTTTTTTGTGAGGGTTTGACTTCGAATATATTGCAGGGGCTTTGCTATATTTGCACGATTAGGTCCATGTACAGACCACCATAATATTTAATCATTAATCATTTATAGTGTGCAAGAAATTGTGTGAGCTTGCTGGACTGAAGGCAATCTAGTCTCAAAATTACTGGTAACATATTGTTCTTGACTGCATTATTAGTTGCATGCTGCAAGACAAGTAATATGCTCCTAATACAGCCCAAGAGATAATAATAATTTTTAGACACATTTTTAGCATTCTAGATGCTGAGTTTATTCATCCATTTATACCTATAGATAAAATTTTGTAACTTCCGCACAGATGTAGTGGAAAAGAAATTGTTTCTGGTTGTATTATTTAACGTCACATGATCCAATGTCGTTGTAATGAGTGCATTTTGGTGTGGTTCAAAGGTGCTATTTATATCAAGTTGTGAAATGCTAAAACTAGCTCAGTTCAGTATTTTGCAATTATAATTTTTAGGTTTTTATCTTATTAATGTAAAATGTAAAGTTGCATAAAGAATTATCTCATGTGTAAATTATACAATAAGCTCAAAGTTTTAAAGGTATCAATGTGTACTCAGATCAATGTAAAAGTAAAGTTGAGGGTAAGACATTCTAAGTTTATCATATGTCATTGTGTCAATTTTCGAACTAAAAAACACAAATGTAAGTCAGGAATTTTAATATGATTGTTGTACATCATAGATAAATGCTTCAACAATAAGAATGACTGATTGGTCTCGTATTTTGGTATTTCAAAAAAAAAAAAAAAAAAAGGTTAGAAGCTTATATAAGTTAGTGACCGTAGATGATGCACTTTGTTACCGTATTTTTGTACTTTAACAAAGATTCATCATAACAGTCCAATAACATGATATTAATTACAACTTGCAAAAGCCATATACACCCCAATATATAAACAAGTGCAAATTCTTATCTCTACCCTATATGGGATTACAAACTTGAAACCAAAGTTCACAACCAAAGTAACCCCATACAAAAAATTGTTTAGATGACATAACCCTTTTGTTGCCTAGAACAAATAGTACTGTATTATTTATGATCTTTTTACACATTGTTCTATAGACATATAGCATCTTATAAAAGTGTTGAGAACTTTCTACCAATTAATATAGTTTGTTTAGTTTATGTTTCAACACATGTTATAACGTATGGCAACAAAAAATAGCGTCAGCATATATAAGTTATTCGACTTTGTTTCTCTTGTGTTATTCCTTGTTTCCAAATCTATCTAGTTATCCATTTTCTTAAAAACTATTTGAATTCTTTGTCTAACATCATTGTAATTTTGAAATCACTGATAATTTTGTGCTTGAGATCTTTTTGGATTTCAGGTTCACCTTAATTTGAAGAGTGAAACGTATCTCATTCCTTAAATCAAATTCAATGATGCAAAAGTTAAAGGAAGCTTAAGAAATATTCATATAAATCATAAGACATGCCGGTATATTACAGGGGCGGCAATTCTCGACACAATACGATAAACGACACGAACACGACACGAAGTTAAACAGGTTTTGGTTGAGGATAAACAAGTTTTGGTTAAAAACATGTCAACCCGTCTAATCGGTTCAATAAACGGGTTGTGTTTGGGTTGAGTAAATACTAAATAGGTCAACCCGTGAACCCGTTTAAGTATACAAGACTCAAAAAATAAAAAATATAACCTAGTTTTTTTTTTGGGTTGAGATCGGTTAGAAAGTCAAGTCAGTTTTTTTTGGGTTGAGTAAATACTAAACACGAATGCAGCTCCAAAGCCTCACATGCGTGCGTATCTTTTTGCTGCAGTTTCCTTTTTCCATAATTTTGTTAAATAGATTTGAAACTTGTCCTTTTTCCAGAATTTTCTGTAACTATTTAAGGAATAGATTTGAAACTTGTTAACAGAGTTTACAGAATATATTTTGTGTAAATAAAAGATATGCATATTACGTTTATAATATAACAGATTTGCATATCGGATTATTTTTTAGCAATATATTGACATGTTACGCTATAAAATAAACTATTCCTCATTCAGTTTTGAGATACAATACGCAGTTCCTTACTAGACGAGTTCCATCAATTCTTCGATCAGAAACGCTCAAGTTTTTCGTAATCTTTCAGGCAAGTTGTCTAGTCCGGCTGTACAACAGCTGTGGTACGTTGTACCCTGGAAAACATACGGCGAATCTGTTTTAAGGGAATCGTGTTCAACATGAGCCTCGTACCATTGTCTTTACTGTTTTCATTTAATTATCGATATAGAGTCTGTTTTCTACTTCTTCTCTATTCTGTCTGTTATTTATTTACTGTCATTTATTTCTGTTAATTTATTTATTGTAATTATAATCTGATTTCCATAAATAAAGTGTACACTATTTCTCACATTTTAAAAAGCTTAAAAAGTATTTTAAACCGTTGGATCAATTCAAGGAGGCTCGATCAAATGTAGAAAACAAGGATGGCAAACCCGTAAATAAATAGAACTTGGTAAACATAGAAAAGGTTGGATGGAAGGGTATTCCCGTCCTTTCCTTGTATCTGTTTCTTGATTCCACTGTATCTCATTCTTCTAGATTCCACTGTATCAAAATCAAAACTACTCGGATAAGGATGATGGAAGACCAAGGGCCCATGGAGTCAAATCAACCAGAACATGAAAAGCCGTAAAACGTCCACGTAGTAAAAAACACTTCCCAAGGAAAGGAAGCGTTAAAGGAACGCTTCGTGAATGCGGAAGAAAAAATGACTCACAAGATAAAGTCTAAGTAAATCCACCGCATGCGACAACATCCGCACGCAAGACACATACTAGACCTGGGGACCTGATGGTATAGCAGCCCTGAGGGTAGAAAAAGCACTTCCTAAAAGAAAAATGCACGACGAAATCCTTAGTCAACTCAAGTCTAGTGACATCCACCGCATGCGACAATATCCGCACACAATGAACATACTAGACTGGGGGGACTTGATGACGTATAGTATGTACAACAGGCCCACTAAGCCCAAAAATACTCTACGCCCACTCTAGGCTCAGGCCCAATGACTGCCAGTCCTGGACTCAGGTCCAACAATCACAGACCTTGGAATGCGCGCAAGAACATAACGGGCCAAACCTTCGACCGTTAAACTTCTCACGTCCGCAACCGCGATTAACACGGAACCCTTGTCCGTCAAGGGTCCGGCTCCGGCGACTAACCACTATATGCGATAATCCAGGAAGCCCCAGCGACAAACCTCACCTATAAAAGGGGGGGCTCTAATCCCAACACAAGGTACAACAATTTTCTCTCTCATAATAACACACACTTCTACTTTCCTTCTCAAGAATGTGTACTTACTCTCACGCTGGAGTCTAATCGTGAGGTCCGTCCCCACGGTAAGGCTAACGGTTTACCTTTCTTGTGGAGGGATCTCATTCAAACTACTTGAATTAGTACAAGATCAACCCACCAAAGGCTTGTCGGCCCAGTCTAGTAAGCTACGTCCAGACCTTCGATAACCCCTCACACAAATTGTACTAACATACATGGTAACATAAATTTAACCAAATAGACTTAAAACTAAAATTGAAATGTAATATATATATATATATATAAACTTAAGCAATGAGAAGTTAAAGTTATTTTTTTATTCACTTAAGCTCACTATTCACTTTATTGCTTATCATTTTTACTGAGTGAATGTATTAGCTTGTGATTATAAGCTGATAAGCATTTGAAGCTTGTAAAATAACTCAAGACTCAAGTAAGTCAAGCCTTTTTAGATAAGCCACACAAAAATAAGCGTACGAAAATTCTTTAATTAATAATTAACATAAACTCGAGCTTATAAGCTATTTCAAACACTAGAATGAGCCTATTTCTGCTATATAAGATTATAAGGTATATAGTTAAGCTTAAATAAACACATAAAATGAGCTTATTTTTGTTGTTTAAGATAAAAGCCCTCTAAATAAGCTTGAACAAGCACTGCTAATAACATTAGAAGACAAACTATTCAATAACTTAAATGTTAAGTATACATGCACAAAAAAAAATAAAAAATAAATAAAAAATAATAAAAAATCAAGATCCTATATATTTTATCGGGAGCATGATAAAACTTTGTTACCGTATTTTTGTACTTTTACAAAATTTATCACAACAACCCAACTAACATCTATAATTTATCTTAACATGTACAAGTCGTATACAACACACTATATATGCACGCATAACATCTTTGGTTTTCTCCATGTGGGATTGAAAGCTTAAAACAAGTTTTCACAAAAGTAACGCATACACAAAATTGTTCTGTGGACATAACCCTTTTAATTTGTTGCCGTAATCGAGTAATGTATCCATAAATCTTAGATAGATGCATCTCATGTACGAACCCCAACCTTTGATCTTTTAAATAACTCGAGGACTACTTCAATATTGCTAGTAGTTTAAACATAAGTTATCACATCGTACTTAATCACATCCTTCAATTTTTTAAAACCTGTGCACTGTCAAACCTGAGATTCACATTTAGATGTTATCACATCATAAACACTTGTATTTCACTATTATTCTGCATTTTGTAACATTTGGAGACTCGCGATTGGGCACGAGTATATGATGAAGTCAAGTAACTCAAATTTGGACACTCGCGATTACTCGAAAATATAAACACTACACCCTCTGATTTCACGCTTAAGTTACAGCAATTTAATCTTTAGAAAATTGTGTTACAATCCTGAAGTTTGTTGACTTAGGATCATCATAATTAGTTTATGAAAGGCATGTAAAGTTTATTATAAAATCAGGCGGTTCGATATTGAAGGGTGATAACTTATGTTTAAATTAACGTGTGACTAATTTTGACTTTTATAAGCCAACCGGTGGCTCATTATTGCATCACAAAATTTGAGCTTGTCGGTCCAATTTGTTTTTTTGTCAAATATTAGTATTGTACTTTAACAAAATTCTTCATAAATATTAACCCAGCCTAAGTTATTTTGAATGGTTATAGAAAAAATTAAGAGCTTATAACATTATCAAACAGTCCACAAAAATTAAGAGCTTACATTAGTTAGTCGGTGATATAAGTTATTTTGAATGGTTATAGAAAAAATTAAGAGCTTATAACATTATCAAACAGTCCACAAAAATTAAGAGCTTACATTAGTTAGTCGGTGATATAAGTTATTTTGAATGGTTATAGAAAAAATTAAGAGCTTATAACATTATCAAACAGTCCACAAAAATTAAGAGCTTACATTAGTTAGTCGGTGATATTATGGATATTGTTTTTCCCATATTTTGGTACTTTAACAAAATCCATCATAACAACCATGTAACATAATATTAACCTCAACCTATACATGCCATATACACCACAATATATAAGCAAGAACAACTTCTATTCCTTATTCCATGTGGGATTGAAAACTTAGAACCAACCTATACATTGCTCCAGAGATGTGATAACATCTTTTATAATTGTCAGTCATTTTTACCTATGTAATTGTTGACTGTAGTTTAGGTTTTAACACACCTTATTTTTGTGTGTTTTCTTTATGATCTACCAAAATATCAAAAGATACATTGTACAAACGAGTTAGGTTAGTCTATCCGATTCACTCCCTCTTCCAACAGTCGTCATTTATATTATATTTAGTTTGAAAGGATACTTAAAAATAGTTAATTTGACGTTTCACACAAATCTTTTGTTGAATTGTTTTTATTCAAAAAGCTGATCTTAAAATTTTTCTGCAAAACTTAAAATGAAAACAAAAATCCATCATATTTGGAGTTTAACTCTAAAATTTGAATTTAACTTAGAAACAGAATTTTGATTTTAAGAAAGTTTTCGCCAAACTATAACTTCAAGTATTTTAGAAATCTGACTTTTAGAAGGTCAAAGTAGACTTTCAATGGGAAGTACCATTTTTCATATTTGATCAACTAAGATACGTCAAATTTCAACTTATTTTTGTAACATTTTTCATATCTGAATTTTAATGGGCAAGCCCTTGCTTTGTTTAGTTTTCTTGTCTACTTGTACAAATTTTCCATACTTCAATTTCACGTAGTTAATGAGTAAGTGAGAAGCAGCGCCATGTCGCCATCGATGAAGCTTCTTATTTCCAGTGACACTGATCGAGCTTTAAGTGTCGTTGCGGTACAAATTATATTCCTTTCCCAGAGACTCGCAAAGTGATTGTGAGATATTTCATGTTGTTGTATTGGATGTCAGGTTAGGATGAATGAATGATGCATGTATATCATATATGAGTTCAACATTATAGTTTTGAAACTAGCATGTTAAAAGTGTATTTCTAATGGCCACCATGTAATTCTAAAAGCCCATGTTGATAGGAAGCCCAGTCGTGTTTAAGATCCAGCTTCAATTTGTTGTCAGAATTCTATATTAGAAACGTAAGATTTGGGCTGTACAAGTCCTTTTTTGGATACTCATATAGTCTTTTCAGCGTAAAAAGCTCACACAATCACACTTAATTGTTTGTGAGCAACAACTTTTGAAGCATATGAGGAGGGTTTAAATAGAGATAAGGCCTAGAATTTGATGTGTCGTCGACTTGTGTAGACTTAAGTAAACTCATCTTAGTCCACAACTTTCCTTCATCTGGTGGCCCTTCTAAGGTTTTGGGCATATACAAAATATATTGTAACATAAACCAATGGTTCATAAACATACACCCACAGCCAATATATCTCATCCTTTGACGATACGAGACATAAAACTTGAACAGAAAAATAAATGAACTTGTAGACATCAATCATGTGTGTGTGGCCCCCTATATATATAGTTGGCTAATTTGTTAAATTTCTTAACTAGTAGTTAAATTTCTTATACTACTTTTGAATCAAAAAATAAAAAGTACTATACTCTCAGTGATTTTTTTTGTATGTGCAACTAATTACTTTCCTCCAACAGAAGAAGACAGTGGATGGTACCTTACTCTCAGTCATTTACACACATTTATTTCTACTGCAACTTGTTGTTAAGCTTGCAACCCAGAATTTATATCTCTTGTTACAGTATTGTTTTACCAAAAGCAAAGCGTGTTACTAACAAACAACAATATTCATATCCCTTTGCAACCATTGGATTCATACAATAAGCTTTGTCCGAAGAAACAGTTGCATCGACACATGATATGAAAAAGTTACTGAATAACCATTAAGGTCAAGAACATTATTGTTCAACCCTATCCATACTAAAAATTACCACCCAACGAGCCATTTGCCACTTCTACCAAAAACTCAAAATATATTATCTTTTTTTTGCTGATATAACTCGTTGAATTCTTCTATCATGTTTCATTCAGTTTCACATATGTGGTCATGGAAATGAGACTGAAAAACAATGGAGAATAGAAGTGCGGAACAAAATGGGTTAAAAGGTTTGTTACTTGATGGTATAACATTAAACATAGCTATTTCTTTTATCTACAGGATTATGATAGTAAAGAGAAGTCCTAATGAGCAAAGATGAGATAAGTCACTTGCTGCCGGTATATAATTAAGACTTGAAGGGTCAGAGTGTACTCCAAGAAGCCTACACTGGTGCTGCTCATAGTTCTCAGTAAAATTATAAACTAAGGATTGCGCCTCCGATTTGAACATAATGTTAGGAAATTTGGATCACAGTAATCTGAGAGTCGTGTAAACACTTTTAGATTGAAGTATTTCGGTGGTTCTACCGAAATCTTAAATCGGATAAAACTCAGATTTTGAAACGTGAAAATGTTTTTGTAAGTTATGAAACTGAACTAGAGATAGAATATATAACCAATCAAACTGCCAATGGTTATAATTGCCATAGCACTTATATTAACCTCCAAATCAGTTAAATTTAAGGGTTAAAATGCCGGAAATTTTATTTTCTAGTGCGTTTTCAACATGCCGGAAATTTAAGGGTTAAAATGGCGCCTGGACTGACTACGGTGTGCCCAGACCCGTCATTAGAAGCTTCCTCGAATGATAATCATAATAACGTCGTACAAGTGTGCACTACGCACAACACCGACTTGTTGAACATTTATCAAAATTATACATTGGTCAATTAAGTCAATCCATTACACTTAAATAATATCGGTGATGCAAAATCACCAACACATAACACATGGACAGTTTTTGCAATTTACTCTCATAAGTGCTTACAATCGATCCTTCATGCTAACCTTGGATAAACAAAAAGATGTAACGAGTTAAATTAGTTAGGTTAGTATTTGTAAAGGGCCTTTCTTCCGTATCACAAATGATCATAAAAGCACAAGGGGTACGCGCGCAATCCTAAACACCCTCATCATAAGTGCTTATTTATCATATCAGGTCGCTCTTGATTATAGTCCAATAAGCACTTTCAATAACCAAATTAAATCCAAAAACCCGTGTATAATCGCATGGTATAAGCAGTCCAAATTTAAACAAGGCGAGTAATCAACTTAAAAGTCCCTTCTTCATTATGTGAATAACAGTTATGAATTGTACATTTGCACACTTAGTTTTTTACATAAAAGAACGTATGTTGACTATTTGACGTTAAGATGGTCAAGGTTGAATTTTAATTAGTATAGAAGAATGTTGGGACAATTTGACTATGGGCAACATTAGACAAACTAAACATGAAACTAATTAAACCACATTATTTTGGTTAAGTTAAGACAAAACTACTAAAGAATTGAAGACAATTCTGCCACTGAATTGAATTATGTAATATAACCAACTTTTTTTTGGGTAAAGGGTCTTCCACCTGGTAAATTATATTACACCAAAAAACGTTTAAAAACAATGGAATGTGGCAGAAGAACCACATTAACCTCAAGCATCACATCAACTCCATCATAGTTTAGCAGTTAGATGTGTCTGTTGGAAAATTAGTTGGTAAAAGTGACTTTTGACCAACTTTGGACACAATTATCTATATGTATGTGTCATATATATAAGTAATAGTTTGTAGGTTCGCGTTCTCCTCGAAGAGAGCTTATAATGAGCTTTATGTGTCCAAAATAGAGTTGATGTGAATGAGATATCGTTTCTCAAAGTTAAGCATTGGTACCATGCTTAAAGAGGAATTTTGAATTGTTTTCTATCCCACATTGGTAGGATGAGTAAACTTAGAGGAGGCTATTTTGTATTAATAGATGCCCTAATTCCATAGGTTAAGATACGCATCAAATCAATAGTTATTATTGATTTCCAACATATGGAATACGCATCTCTTAAGATGAAATTCGGCGCTTTAGTTAAGTCCGACAAGACAACTTCTTTGTTTTGGTTTGTTGTATCACGGGAAGCAGACGGCGAATGCTTTTAAGGGAAGCGTGTCAAACACGTGCCTCGACTTTTAGTGCTTCTTTGTTGATCTTTATTTGGTGATCAAGTAAGTCTTTGACTATTTTATTATTTTATTTAATTATCGTTTATCCGCTTACATTCTGCTTGTATTTAATTTTCTCGTTATTTATTTATCGTTAATTTTATTTATTGTAATTTAGATTTTATTAATAAAAGTGTAACCGTTTCCTGGGCCTTAAAAGCAGTTCGTAATGTAATTAAACACTTTTATTAAAATCGATTTATATAATTAACAGATTTTAGGCAAACTGTTTCTGCTGAAACCAAGATTGAGTTTCTTTGAAAATCGGTTTACAACTAAATGTAATTTTAATTAATGATTTGGTATAACAGATTTATAAACGATTTTTAAAATAGTTTATTGAATCGGTTTATATTGAAACCATGATAAGTTTCTTTTCAAACCGATTATTTAGTTTGTTTGTTGCATATGTTATTGTTTAAATCGTATATTGAAACCAAGCTTGTGTTTTCGAATCATATTTGGTACAAGTTTACATAAACCATGTCGAGTTTATTAGATACCATATTGTTTTACAGTTTTTAAGCTGTTTTTTGTTTAAATATTCACAAGTTAATCGATGGTAACATAATTTGTGACCATAGTGAATCTTCTGCGAATGTAATTGGTGCGCCATTACTAACATGGTTAAAAATCATGATGAAATCAAATTCATTGAAACCAAGTGGAGTTTCTTTGAAACAAATCTCATAAAATACAAGTTGTTATTTTATTAGATAACTAGAACGTGTTTATTGAAACCAAGATGAGTTTGTTTGAAACAAAATATGATAATATACAAGCTGTTAACATATTTTGTGGAAAAGTTTCTTTGACTTGTTTAGCTTATTTAAATCAGGTTGAGTTTAATTATAAACTAAATACAGTTCTTGAAACTTTATGCATTTGAAAGTAGATCTATAGAAACCTTGTTGAGTTTCTTTGAAAGAGTAAATTTATTTTGAAACCTTGTCGAGTTTCATTGTAGAATTATACCATGTGATGCAGATCTATTAAGATATTGTTAAAGAAGATTGTCAAAATCATATTACAAATTTGTTTTTGTTTAAAAACATTATGTAATATGCGATATTGTTTAATTGTTTAATCGAAAGACTTGTTTAAAAGCGGTTTTGTATAATGGATCTTACAAAACAGTAGTGTTTTAAACAAAATTTGATGTTATCGTGTTTGTTAAGAAACTATTCCAAATTAGTGTTACACTAATAACGGAATCTCGTATTAACAAAATGTTCGAAATGTCATGAGTGACATCTAAAGGATCTGCTCCGAACTTGATGAAAGGAAACCGATACTCGAGTTATGTGTACAGTAGATGCTTTAAAGCATTCGATTTTATGTGCCATAACTATGGGTTAAATGGCACGCATGAAATGAAAATTGTTGCCAAGGTGGGATCCGGCATTAGAAAATGGTGGATTAACACTTGGGCATCATGTCATGAGTATGATGATAAGAGTTTGGTTAACTCTTTCAAAGTAGCAAAAAATGGAGAGATGCAATTTGTGGGCAACTCTATAACTGCTAATAGCAAGGGAAAAGAAATGTGATGTTGAAATTCACATGTGGAAAAGAGCTTAAGTGAATCAACACGTTGTATGTGCCAGAGATTCATAGGAATCTTGTGTCTGGATGGTTGCTTAATAAATTTGGCTTTATTTTTATTTTAATCAAATAAAATTGAGTTAACATTGAACAAAATTTTTGTCGGTACGGGTTATGCCTTTCATTAAATGTTTAAGTTGATTTTTTTTTTATTTTTTTTATTTTTAATAAAAATGAGTATGAATCGAGCTTATTTGATCCTTTGAATGTATAGCATGGCCAACTCGGACATGTTAATTTTAACTCAATACGTTGTTTAATTAAATAAACGAACACGGATTACAAAAGTAAAACTTATGTTGAAGCCAAATTGACAAGATTGTCTTTTCACTCGGTGACCGAAAATTAACCGAACCCTTGATTCACATAGTTTCATGTGATTTGGAATCGATACCTACTACGGTAGCAATTAGGTACTTCATCGTAATTGTTGATGGTAGTACAAAATATTGCGACTTTTACTTACTTGAAAGTAAGGATATTAAATAAGTTAAGAATCAACTTATTATCGAAAACAAGGCGGTTTGAAGTGATATCGGAGGTGAATATGTGTCTCTATTTCATGTATGTGCTAAACATGGAATAAGACATAAATTTATTGCTCCTTATACGCCACCACATAATTGTTGATTGGAAAGAACCGTGCCTTAAATATATGGTTATGCCATGTTGTTAAAGTCATGGTTTAAGCCATGGCATGGGGAAAGCGGTTTTATTGGCTACTTATCTTTTAGATAAGATCCTATGAGGAAAGAAGATAGTTCTATGAACTATGGATGGGAAGAAACCATCCTATAAGTACTTACGAATGTGGGGTGTCTATCTCGTCCGACACCCAAGGATCAATATATTGGACCTAAAGCTGGATTGCATATTTTTGTGATATGCTTATTACGATAGTGTTTATCATTTATTTGGATATGATTCGAAAATCAATATATACAAAGATCGATAATGGAATCAATGAAAACTTTCATTGTTTGAAGCTGTGTTTCCTTATTTATCCGAGGAAAATGGAAGTTCATCTAGACTAGATGATATAGTTGTCCATGATGAGAGGCAACTAAATGATGATGTCCTTCGAGAGACATCAAGATGATAATGTTGTTCTAATAGAGACAACAAGAGCGATAATGATCTCAAGATGAGAGACAAGATCGGTGAGGAAGAAGAGGTTGAACCTAGAAGAAGCAAAGGAAAGAACCGAGAAATCGTTTGGACCCGATTTTGTTTCTTTTATGGTTGAACGAACCTACTTCATACCGAGGCGGTTACTTCTTCGAAGGGCCTCAATGGAAAGAAGCCATTAAAGTGAAATAGATTCTATTTTACAAAATCTCACTTGGGAGCTCGTGGATTTACCTCCTTGTTGTAAACCACTAGGCTATAAATGGATCTTCAAGAAGAAGATGGCCGATGGCACCATTGACAAGTATAAAGCAAGATTAGTAATCAAAGGATTTGACAACGAGAAGGTCTTGATTACTTTGATACATATTCGCATTACGCGAATAACCTCGATTAGGATGATACTTGCTATTGCCGCTTTAAGAAATTTGGAAGTTCACCAAATGGATGTGAAACGGCATTTCTAAGCGGAAATTTAGAAGAAGAAATCTACATGAACCAACCCGAGGGTTTCATGGCTCTGGACAAGAGAACAAAGTTTGTAGGCTTGTTAAGTCATTATATGGCTTAAAGCAAGCTCCCAAACAATGACAATTTTTTCACGTCATGTCAAAACGTGGATTTAAAATAACGGATGTTTGTGGAAAGAAATAATTCTTTGGTATATATGTAATCATGTGTCTATACATAGATGGTATACTTATCATCGAAAGTGATAACAAGATGATCAAATCCACTAATGAAATGTTGGAGTCAAGATTTGACATGAACTACATTAGCTTCTCGATATGGTTCTTGGAACTAGATCATATGAAACCAATTGGTTGTTTTGAAGTCAAAACACTATAAGGACAATATTCTTGAGAGGTTCAATGTGGGGATTCCGCCTAGCTATAACTCAATGACATCTTTTAAATCTATTTATAATAGAGGTAGAGGTGTTGCCTATTTTGAATACTCGGAGAATATTGGGCGTCTTAT
Source organism: Chrysanthemum lavandulifolium (assembly GCA_022545495.1). Taxonomy (NCBI): domain Eukaryota; kingdom Viridiplantae; phylum Streptophyta; class Magnoliopsida; order Asterales; family Asteraceae; genus Chrysanthemum; species Chrysanthemum lavandulifolium. Next base: position 264,226,552 of record CM040241.1, read on the forward strand.
GTGTCTAATGACGTGTGTAAGACTTGATTTAGAAGTTATAATCAACTTAAGTAAATATACCGATAATTCAAGTGATGACCATTTGAATAGTATTACACAAGTACTATGATACTTACGATATTCCACTTTGGAAGATATCCAACGCTATCTAATGATAGAGTAATGCAAATATGGATTCTTACATAAAGAATCTAGATCCACTAGGCGGATGTGTTGACTCTACGTGGGAAGCGTGTCTTGGAAATCTTGAAAGTATTTCAATAGACTTTTATAGCTAAATCTATGATGGAATTTGAATTTATCATTTGAGATAAATTTATAGAATATGCGGATATCTCGTTAATTCATAGAGGACATACCAAGATGGCGTAAGCGGGCAACGCGACCATCTATATAAGTGTGATAGTCAATTGGAAATTGACGAGCTCATATCACAATGTAAAGCGGTAAGTTGAGACATATCCATCATAGGCGTTGATTGGTGCGACAACTACTCTCAACTAGAGTTATCACGATTGACTACGTAAAGTCAATGGGTAACATTGCGGATCCGCTTACGAAAGGCTTAAGCGGAGAGTTAGTTAGTAAGTCGTCTAAAGGAATGGGACTAAAGCCCTTGAAGGAATGAGTTTCTATGAAGGAAAACCTAACTTGATTGTTGGAGATCCCAAGATCCGGGTTCAATAAGACAACCTAATCATAGAAATGGGGAAGTCACGTCAATGTGAGGAGTTACTAAATGTTGTAACTTCCTAGTCCATTCCTATAACAATTGTGACTTGTTGAGGCGTTAAACATATGGCTTTAATGATTCGGATGAAATCACAAAGCATAATGGTTCAAGATGAAATCACAAAACATATGTTTTAATGATTCAAGATGAAATCACCTATGTGAGAGAAGTGGGGTCGCTTGAAGGGAATTGTGGGCGCAAATCCTAAGAACTCTTGCGAGAACCGGCTAGTGTTTATGACCATAACGAACACGACTATGAGGACTTGACAATGTCGGGGAGAGTCTTGTGTGAAGTGTAATGTCGTCTCGTAAGCGGAGGTGAGTTCAAGGACATCGCGTCTACTCGGATCTAGGAGACTAAGTGCATTTCACAAGGGAAGGTTCAAAGGGTTACACCTACCTATCCTTTGCAAGATTCAACTATTGGAATTTCATCGTAATTTTGTTTATTACGACCGATCTCCATTCATGTGGGGGATTGTTGGAAAATTAGTTGGTAAAAGTGACTTTTGACCAACTTTGGACACAATTATCTATATGTATGTGTCATATATATAAGTAATAGTTTGTAGGTTCGCGTTCTCCTCGAAGAGAGCTTGTGATGAGCCTTTATGTGTCAAAATAGAGTTGATGTGAATGAGATATCGTGTCTCAAAGTTAAGCATTCGGTACCATGCTTAAAGAGGAATTTTGAATTGTTTTCTATCCGCATCGGTGGGATGAGTAAACTTAGAGGAGGCTATTTTGTATTAATAGATGCCCTAATTCCATAGGTTAAGATCGCATCAAATCAATAGTTATTATTGATTTCCAACATATGGAATACGCATCTCTTAAGATGAAATTTCAGCGGTTTAGTTAAGTCCGACGATACAACTTCTTGTTTTGGTTGTTGTACCACAGGGAAGCAGACGGCAAATCTGTTTTAAAGGAAGTGTGTCAAACCCGTGCCTCGACTTTTAGTGCTTCTTTGTTGATCTTTATTTGGTGATCAAGTAAGTCTTTGACTATTTTATTATTTTATTTAATTATCGTTTATCTACACATTCTATTTGTATTTAATTTTACATTATTTATTCTTGTTAATTTTATTTATTGTAATTTAGATTTTATTAATAAAAGTGTAACTTTTTTCCTACAGTGTCTAGTTCCACTCAAATTGAATGAAGCAAAGTTTAAAGAAAAACCAGTTAGTATGGCCATTCCTTTAATACTTCTGGCTCTCGGGAGTCTCTTTGTAGGATACGGTCAAAGAACCGATTTCCTTACATAAGCTTACAAAAACACTCTAAATGATTACTATATAAACTAACGAGTCATCTAAATAAACTTACAGGAAAACTCTCAATAATATTACAAGACATAATGTTCAATAATTAGCATAAAATTTAATTTTCTTTAATATTTTGAAATTCAAATAAAATCAGTTAAATAAAATAAACAGTTGAGAATTTATACAACTTCCTAGTTATTCACAACTCTCAATAATATTACAAGACATAATGTTCAATAATTAGGAGAAAAATCAATTTTCTTTAATATTTTGAAATTCAAACAAAATCAGTTAAATAAAATAAAAAGTTAAGAATTTATACAAGTTAACAGTTGTCTACAAGTGATCTAGTTTTTGTTTTACTTTAACTAAACCATTTGTAGGAAACCAATAACATAATATTAATCTAATTTTAAAGAGCCACTTAGACCGGTCTATATAACTATGTACATATTCTCTTCTTTACCCTATGTGGGATACAATTCTTTTGTTGCCATAATCACATATTATTACGTTCTTTTTACAAATTGTTATAGAAACACTATTAAGTATTAACACCTTGTGTTAATGTTCATCACTTAGTTTGTTTAGTTTATGTTTTGACATTTTATTTACATTTGCCCCATTCAAGGATTTAAACATGTCAGAATCATGATTTGAAATTGTCGTTGTGTACTATTGGTTGGATGAATTACTTGGGATTTTGACGGTCATTGTATACATCTAGGTGGAATGGGAATGAAGAATGATCCGAGTTGATAGGCATCACCATCAAAATTTGCATCGCATTTTGGAAAAACTAGTGTTGCTGTTGCTGCAAAATCTAGTGTCACACATCCATTAGGTCTCTTCTTTCGTTTTCGATAACCTCATGTTGTAATTGTACTTTTACTTATGCTCCATATGTTTGGATGCAATATCGAGATTTAATATGATAAAGTAGTGCCAGCAATTTTGAAAATCATGACCTGGAGATGGTTTTGAAAGGTTGAAGCTTAACTCTGAGTGTGATTTTGCTTGTACTATAGTTACTATCACGGATTATGTGCTCCTAAGTCCTAACAACAGTATAGAATGCATTTGAAAATTATACCATCTATTCCATGGCAGTAAAAAATGACTAAAGAGAATACTTATTTTTCAGTTTTTCTGTCCTATTATCATATTCTTGCCACGCCATCAGGCATTATAACTAAAATCATGTAACTTGAATCCGGTTATTTTGGCATGTAACCAAACAGACCCATTCTCACATAAATGCTAAAAATCTCCTTGTCTACTTAGTATCTTATAAAGCAATAAATTTGTTTTGTTATGCAGATGTACATAAAGTTAAGCAGCAGATGCAACGTGTTAGAAAAAAAAGCCCATTAAGCGAAATGGTATGGTGGTATGTTAATTGTCATAAATATCGATCGGTTAGAAAAGAAGGAGCTCGGTCTTTGTTTCTTGTTTTGACAATTGACACTAACATCTTTATGGAGATTGCATCTGGTGGTGCTTTTGCCACTTTGCTGCCAACCCTATGGAAGTTTTAGAGTTGAAATTCTATATACGTTAAAATTCAAACCTCTACATATCCTACGCAATGTTGTGCCACATGATCGCACAAGTCACATTTTTATTAAGGTTATATGTTGCATTGCATATAACTCGAATGCATTCTCATGCAAGAAGTTCATTATGGTTACCATCTTGATCCATCTTATCAGTGAAACATTGGTTGTTGAATAGGTGCGTTTTCAAATGAACAATAATGTGCATATGTAGATGAGCAATTGGTGAACTGCATAATATTGTTGCAAAGAGGGTGTACTAGCTCCCTGGAAATGGGTTGGACCTGCTATGGCCAGAGCAAGAGCGTTAAATGCATCACTGGTAGCTACATGTGATGAGTTAAAGCGTGGTAAGTTCTAAAACTGATTAATTTTAAATATATTCATATAGTATCTTCTCTAGTTACAAATGCGTCTATTTGGGTTGTGTTCAATCTCAAATGGGTAAAATACAAAATTAAGTAAAAAGGGAACGGGTCGACTGGATCTGAGAGGTTGAAAGTCGCCCATAAGTCGCCCATAAATTTTGAGTTAGTTGAACATGCTAAGTCATAACCATTAGTCATTTACTTACTAAAGTTTTTGTATTAAAGTTAGAAAATAATAATAATAATAATAATACCACACCCTGTGATTTTAAGCTTAAGCTATATATTGCAACAATTTAATACCACACCCTCTGATTTTATGATGTAGCCAAGTAACTCAGAAATGGACACTCGCGATTACAAGTCCTACTAATCATACCACACCCTCTGATTTTAACCTTAAGCTATATATTGCAACAATTTAATATTTGAAAAAATGTGTTACATTTTCGAACTTTGTTGACTTAGGATCATCATAATTGGTTTATGAAAGGCATTAAAATTTATTATAAAATCCGGGAGCTCAATATTGCAAGGTGATAACTTAGGTTTAAACTACCGAGTGTTCAATTCTAACTTTTATTGGTCAATCATGCGGCCCAATATTGTTCTTCAAATATTTGGTTTCTCATATGTATCCGAAAAGACGTTTTCCTTTGTTGCATAAAAGATTGGTTGTCTGAAATAATTTTGTTATTCAACAAAGTTCTACATAAATATTAATCTCAACCTAGGTTATTTTAAAAACTGGTAGAAAAAGTTAAGAGCTTATAATCAATCAGTCCACAAAAATTAAGAGCTTACATTAGTTAGGAGAAGGCAATGAAGACTTTTGTTTTTCCCATATTTTGGTACTTCAACAAAATCCATCATAACAACCACGTAACACAAAACGAATCCTTTTTTAGTCGTATCTACTGTGATAAGAAAGCGTTCTTAGTTCAGTTCGGTAGAACGTGGGTCTCCAAAACCTGATGTCGTAGGTTCAAATCCTACAGGGCGTGATTCTGTTCTACCTGAAGATTACAAAATAACAAAAAAGTAAAAGTGACCAAGATGCAAGGAAAAAACTTTTGTTTCACATTTCAACCTATACATACATGCCATATACACCACAATATATAAGCAAGAACAACCTCTATTCTTTATTTCATGTGGGATTGAAAACTTAAAACCAAGCTTTCACAAAAGTAACCCCACAACACTTTTGTTGTCGTAATGTATTATTTATGTTCTTTTTATGCATTGCTCTAGAGATTTGATAACATCTTTTATAATTGTTAGTCATTTTGTAACCATGTAATAATTTGATTAGTTTAGGTTTTAACACACCTTATTTTTCCTTGTTTACTTTATGATCCACCAAAATTACAAAAGATATATTGTACAAACGAGTTAACATGAGTTAGGTTAGTATATCCTCTTATCTTTTATTGTTTGTTTGATATATATGAAAGGGCCGTTATTATGTGTCACATGGTTTAATATGTGAATAAACCGTAAAAAAATGTATCTATCTGTTTTACTAAATGCCAGTGATATTTTAGTAAGACTAATAATTAGTTCCTGTTATGAGTTTTCATATTTGTTTCCTAAAGAAGTGATTCTTTCATTTTCAACCATCATAACAACTCCATAGATTAGAAGAGATGTGTCTAGTTCCACTCAAATTCAAAACCCAATGAAGCAAAATTTAAAGAAAGAATTGATTTATGTACCAAATAAGCTTACAGAAACACTCTCAATCATAAAAGCTTACAAAAACACTCTCAATCATTGCTATATAAGGTAATGAGGCATCTAAATAAACTTACAAAAAACCTCTCAATCATATGACAAGACATAATCTTCAATAATTAGCATGCAATTTTTTTTTAATACTTTGAAATTTAAACAAAATTAGTTAAATAAAAAATTAAGAACTTACAAGTTATTAGTTTCCAAGTAACAACGTTTTTTTTCCCTTAAACTAAACCATAAGTCGGAAACCAATAAAATAATACTAATCTCAATCCATATAAGCCATGTAGACCAGTATTATATATTATGCGCATATTCTCTTCTTTATCCCATGTGTAATTTATAACAAAGAGCATGTTTTCACAAAATAAAACCATACAAGACGTTTTTTCTAGAGATATAACTCTTTTGTTGCCATAAGCACATATTCTTTATGTTCTTTTTACAGATTGTAATAGAGACATTATAACACCTTATGTTAATGTTCATAGTTTGGGATTCAGACGGTCTTTTTATACATCTAGGAGGAATGGGAATGCAGAATGATCGAGTTGGTGGGCATCGTCATTAAAAGTTGAATCACATTTTGGAGCAAGTGGTGTTGTTGTTGCTACAGCGACTGGTGTCACACATCTATTAGGTTTCTTCTTTCGATTTTTGATAATTTCATGCTATCATTGTAGTTTTTGTTCTGTTCCATCTTTTTGGATGCAATATCGAGATTTAATACGATAAAGTAGTGCTAGTAAGTTTTTGCAAACCATGATCTGGAGTTGGTTTTGTAAAATGTTGAACCTCAAATGTGAGTGTGATATTGCTTGCACTAGAGTTACTATCACGGATTATGTGCTCCTAACCATAGCGTATGTTACATCTACAAATTATGCCGTCTATTCTGGCTGTAAAAATTGACTAAAGAGAATCAGTGTTTCTATTTTTTTGCGTCCAATGTTAATGTCTGAAGAGTTTGACCATACTGATGGCTAATCGTCTTTTGTACTCCACTCGGTATGTATTTGTATGTGGTACTAGTAAGGGAGGAGGAAGGGGGGGGGGGCATGATTTCTGATAGTCATTCTTGTGACTTGAAGAAGTACACTATAATCCTAAAGTACTAACCCATATCTGATTCTTTCATAGACAAACCATCAACTTATGCTGAGTATGGGGTATCGTTACAACTTATGCTGAGTTGCCGAGTACTTCTCCTATTTTGAATGATATTGTAAATGTTGGAACTTTGTTTAAGATCAAACAACCATCTTTGTAAGACCATTCCTGTTTCAGTTTTAAGTAGACTTTATAGTATAGTTTATTAAAGACATTTTAAGTTTGATTGTAATGTTTAATATCTGTATTTAGATATGGTTTGGGCCAAAGCACCAAACGACCCATGTTAAGTCAGTTATTCTAGTTATCTGTTATGACAGTTATTTGGCAGTTATTCACCAACCATTGTGACTGTTGGATTCATTGAACCAACACAATGGTACTTGTTGGTGAAGTATATATATGCCAAAATCTGTAGATACTATTATTCAATCAATTTATTAAGTTAGTTATATTTAAATTTCCCTCCATATTTCTTCTATCCAATTTTGCATTCATCTGCACACACTCTATTATTCTGCATTACATAAACATCTCAGAACTATGGCCTTTCCAAATTCAAATCATGATCAAAGTTGGGTAAGGCACAAACCTGCCTTCAACCCATTTAAGAAGTGGCATCAGAGCCTTGGTTTAAGGAGGCCTATAAGAAGGTTCAATGAGTCTACTTTACTGAGATAAAAAAGGGAAAGAGAAGACAAGATGGGAATCTGCATAAAGCAGATTACCCAAAATTGCAAAGACATGCTCAAGGAAAAGCTTGAAGAAATCCAAAATTATAATCAGTCTCTCCTATACCCCAAATATAACACTGCCTCACACAAACTCAGAACCTTCAAATGTTTCAAATGCAAGAAAGAGGGACATATGATCAAGGACTGTCCCATAAGAAGGATGGAGAGTACCAATCTCCCACTATAAGCATTAATTTTCCAGAATTGATACATTTTGAAACAAAGTGCATGCTAAAAGGAACAGATCATGATAATTGGGACAATATATGGTATATCAGTACACATATAAGCATGCATGCTTGTTCTAGAATCAATATTTTCTGTAAAATTAAAGAAAAATTCTCAGTAGACAAAGTTGAAGAATAGAATAAATTGCTCTTTACATATGGAATTGGAGAGGTGATTTTAAAAAATGGTAATGGTAGGTATTTGATACCAGGGGTCCTCTACACCCTTGAGGTGTCCTCTACACCCTTGAGGTGTCCTTAAATATCCTCTCTTCTCCTTGAGAAACAAGGAGTGCAAGTTCTCTATGAGAACAATTCATGTACACTTCAGTACATGTTCAAAGATCCCATTACACACACCTTCAATGAAGATGCACTCGGAATCAAACACAATGAGTATCTAGACAATCACTTTAAGGCCTTAGATGCTTCCCAAATTCCACAGCCACATGATTGTACAAAAGTTGAAATCAATGGAGTAACCTATTCTACCAAAGTCACCAACTTCACTGAATTCACAAACTTCATGAATTTAATTAGCATAGACAAATTGGTTGGATGCAAATGGGAATATTTCAGGAAGAGGTTCATATCCATTCTCAAATGGTTCTATGAAATCTATCTTAATGGCCCCTTGCCAGGCCCTCTACCACCACAAATCAATGGCAAAGATGTACACTTGATGGACCTTTACAAGGTTGTTGAGTGTTTGGGTGGTTACATTAAAGTACACTTCTCACAGAAGTTTGGACATGCTGCAGAGATTCTTGGTTTCTCCTACAATGATGGTGAAGCCCTCAAGCAATGCTATAACAGGTACATAGATGTTCTTAAAGGATACCATAACACTATAAGAATGTAGAAGGTTGGACAAATCTCAGTACCAATCAAGACCACAAACTTTGTGGACAAAGGAAAGGAAACAGACTGCCTTGGCAGTCAAGATCAGAAGGATAGACTGCATGCATCTACAGGATCCAAGAACTACATCAAACCTGCTCATTTTGGCATAAGGCTTGAACAAGAGACAAAAGAAGCCACTGCCTTCTGTCACAGTCCAATTGATCAAAACAGCCTCTCAAATCATAAGAAAATCAAGGAAGAAAGGACCTCACCAAATGATGACTTTGTCATCATTTGTTCTGAAGACACAAGATTCAAGGGTGATGGTTTTTAATCTTAGAGAGGTGAATGTTGGAACTTTGTTTAAGATCAAACAACTATCCTTTCAAGACCATTTCTGTTTCAGTTTTAATTAGACATTATAGTATAGTTTATTAAAGACATTTTAAGTTTGATTGTAATGTTCAATATCTGTATTTAGATATGGGTGGGGCCAAAGCCCCAAACGACCCATGTTAAGTCAGTTATTCTAGTTATCTGTTATGATAGTTATTTGGCAGTTATTCACCAACCATTGTGACTGTTGGATTCATTGAACCAACACAATGGTACTGTTGGTCAGTATATATATGCCAAAATATGTAGATACTATTATTCAATTAATTTATTAAGTTAGTTATATTTAAATTTTCCTCCATATTTCTTCTATCCTATTCTGCATTCATTGCACACACTCTATTATTCTGCATTACATAAACATCTCAGAACTATGGCATTTCCAAATTCAAATCATGATCAAAGTTAACCTGCCTTCAACCCATCTAAGAGTAAATTGGTTAATGGCATTGTGTTTGAAGGACAACGTGTTGAGTATAGTGGCCCGTTTAATCTTGGCCTCGTTTGCTTACTTTATCTGGCAGGAACGCAACAACCGAGGACATGCTACGCCGAGTAGAAATGAAGACCAAGTTGCCAAGATTATAGTAGAGACAGTTCGCTCAAAGCTTGCATCAATCAGTTTCCAACGGACATGTTACTCTCATACATTCAAAGATGAATCGTTTGTGATGTCAAATAGAAGACTTAATCTGAAAAAAATGGTAACGTGACTATAACTTGTAGGAATTAATGGTAGCCGAATGACATTACTCGCATATATTCAAAGATGAACTATTTGTGATGTCAAATACTATTTTTAATATCTGATTTTGAACATTTTAGGCATCGAATCTTCAGTGACCATATAATGCAGGGCTATACCAGATGTCGAGAGAAAATTGGAACCCGGTATGTTCATGGTGGTTAGGAACATATATGACAGTTCTAATCTCTTGTACATTTGTACACATATTCTAGCTGACATGTCAAAATCACGATTTTGAAACATGGCGTCCATAATTTTGTTGGCTAGAATCCCAAATGCCATTTTGATTCCTATTACACGACGAAAGATTATGAATATAATTGCAACATCAGAAGCTTATGCCTTTGGCGTCAATCACTGTCAACAAAGGCCTTGTTTTACTATGTGTTTGTGTTTTCCTATTTTCATTTGAATCTTGTAAAGGGTAAGAATGGTGCAATTCGGTAAAAAAATGATATTTTGCAAGCGTCTTCAGATCTTCTCCTTCAGAAACCGTTAAACCAACTTATAAAATTATGCGAACAACAGTTATAAATTGTACACTTGGTTTTTAACAATTAGCATAAAAGAAAATACGCCGATTGCCCGACTTCAAGAAGGTCAAGGTTGAGTTCTATACACATAAAACGTGATTTAATTCCGTTAGAATGTGATTTCTCTAATATAAAATGTGAAAACCACTGTAAAGTATGATTAAACAAGGCCTAGCTAGAATGTGATTTCAAGAAAATTCGTGTGCGTCATTTACAGTAGATGAATCTGGTTGCTCATGTTCTCATTTTTAAGCTTAAAACACTTGTTTTAGCTTCATTGTTACATGACCCTCGTACAATGTTAAATAGCATAAACTAGCGGGTTAACCCGGCAGCGTTACTGACGAGTCGTTGCCTCGATCATTTATTCACGGAATGAATTTGCTAAAGTTTTTATGTTTTTTTTGTTTTTTTTTTTTTTTTTTTTTTTGCGCACTGCTTCATGCATGCGGGTTCATCGCTCACGCACGTGAGTCTGCTTCATCCCAATGAGTTTTAGTATATACTAGCGGGTTAACCCGCGTTCAGCGACAGTCGTTGCCTCGATCATTTTATTCACGGAATGAATTTGCTAAAGTTTTTTTTTTTTTTTTTTTTTTTTTTTATGCGTCTTGTTCATGCGATCTCTTGTTCATCTTGTGGTCTTGTTCATCCCCAATGAGTTTTAGTATATATAGCGGGTTAACCCGCGTTCTGCGACGCGAGTCGTTGCTTCGATCATTTTATTCACGGAATGAATTTGCTAAAGTTTTTTTTTTTTTTTTTTTTTTGCGCCTTTCATGAACGCATCGTTCATGGACTCATTCTTCGTTCGTGGGCAATGCCTTTTAGTATATATATATAATAAAAGGTTAACGTTGGGATAAAATGAGTAATGACTATGGATGACATTAAGGCGAAACGACTATAGAAGACATTTCTGTCATTGATATATGTTTATATAGACAACTTGATTAAACCAAATAAACATTGTGTAATTCAATTAACTATATGTAAAATAGAAGTTTTTCATTTCAAAAATCTTTTGTTCATGCACGTACTAGATAGATCAAAACGCTTAAATAAGCTTATTTTTGCTATATAAGGTAATAAGCCCTATAGATAAGCTTTAATTATCACTTTAAATGAGAGCTTATTTTACTCTATAAGCTACAAAACTCTCTAAATAAGCGTAAACGAAACACTCTAATTATACTGGTAGACATACTTTGCAATATTTTTATATTTTTTTCAATATTTTAATTGACAAAAAGTCATCTTTAAAGTTCAAATGACAAAAAGTAAAAAAATATAAGAGCTTATAAAAGTTAGTGAGACATGAAACCGAGACATGTTACTCATATTTATGTGCTTTAACACGACTACATGTCACTGCCCAATAGGGGTGTTATCAGGTCGGGTTATCAAGGTTTGACGAGTCGGAATGAATTGGGTTTTGAGTTTTAAAAAGTGACCATAACCCGACGATTAAAAATCAGGTTATCGGATTTAGGTGAGATTTGGGCCGGCTTATGTCGGGTTTACAAACATCAACTTATGAGATTAATTAATATAACATTTTAAAATGTAGATAATCATAAAATGTACCAATAGATTTATTAATACGTATAACTCTTAAAAAGTACAGTAGCCCTTCACACTTGAATCCTTATACGTTTTTGTAGCCATTCACATAATGTACCAGTGACAAATCACACCAAGGACCAGTAGCTAAACGTCCCATGCATATTCAGTGTCGAGTATTGGGTATTTGGGCTTTTAAAATTATTAAATAAAGATATTTGGGCTTTTAAAATTATTAATTAAAAAATTAAATATTAATTTTCGGGTCTTATTGGGTTGACCCGATAACCCGAAAACATAAATTATATAATGCTAAACCGACCCGATAACACTATCGTGTTCGGGTCATAACAACCCGACAAGATTTTTTAACTCGATTTAACCCGACCCGATAAGTCTTATCGGATTCCGGTCGAGTCAACCCAACCCTACTGACACCCCTACTGCCCTATAACATAACATTAATCCCACTCTTCGTAAGCTAATAAGCCATATAAATAAGCTTTAATTATCACTTTAAATGAGAGCTTATTTTTATTTTATTCTATAAGCTAGTAATCTCTCTAAATGAGCGTAAACAAAACTCTACTTCCAGGGAGAATTTAGAGTTCTCGCTTTTTTGACCTATCGCCTCCTGTCCTTCTCTTTAGTTTCTAACTAGCAGAATCGCAGGACATTAAAAGTGGGAAGAAGACACACATTTCAATTTTTTTAATTATCTTTTTCACATGTTAATCGACAAAAAGTCATTAGAATTTAGAGTTCTCGCTTTTTTGACCTATCGCCCTCTGTCCTTCTCTTTAGTTTCTGAACTAGCAGAATCGCAGGACATTAAAAGTGGGAAGAAGACACACATTTCAATTTTTTTTATTATCTTTTTCACATGTTAATCGACAAAAAGTCATTAATATTTTATAAAATTCAAATGACAAAAAGTTAAAAAAGAATTAAAAAAAAAAATTAAGAACTTATATAAGTTAGTGGGATACTGTTGTAATCGTGTTACTTGTATTTTTTTTTCTTTAACACGATTAGTAGCACTACTCCAATAACATTTACATTCATCCCAATCTGTGTGTCCTATGTACACCATACTATATATACAAAGAAAATTTATTTTCTAGACCAATGTGGGATTGAGAACACATTGTTCATCACTTTCGACATGGTTTATTTAGTTTATTTTTCAACACATGCTATTTATGTGTTTCCTTCATTGATAGAGAAAGATACATTTCAAAAACGATTTGGGAAAATTCATCCATAATTATTGTTCTTTGTTTAATAATATACATGGCCATTATTAGGTACGATGACGAAAACAGTGTTCTTTGCAATCCCAAACTGATATTCAACCTAATCAGTTATTCTATTATATCAAAACAGAATCCCTGCTCATTTAAATCCTCCCTTAAAATCCTCAAATCACATAACACATTTCCTTAAAAAAAAAGTATATTCCAAAAATCACATTTGACATTTTCCACTCGGTTTTAATTTGATACTGTGTTTTCATTCAAAATTTGAAATGCAGCAAGTTAAAAATCATCCTTTTCCTCTCAAAACCAATCGATTATTCCTACCAGGTACGTTTGATTCTTAACAAATTAACCAGTTATTATTTTTTATTTTTTTTTTACTTTTTCATATGTAAACTGTTTTGAATTTATTGACCAATCTTTGTTGTAAGGGATTTCTGATTTGATTCCCTTACTCTTGGGTGATGATTATTTCGGCTCGGTTTGGAGGGTTTTCCATTGTCGATTGAATTGGTATAAAATTACAACATCGATCTTCATAAACTTTGATCGGTATGTTTTGTATGGTTTGGTGAAATATTAGGGTTTTTATGAAAATTTCAATCTCAATTATATGTTTAATTTCAAATTCGATTTTCAATTATTATTTTATCTTTTAACGAATGGATGATTTAATCGAGCGAGTCTAACTTACCATGAATGTTGGACTATGTGTTTTTGTTTTGAATGCGCAGCAAGTGTTATGAAAATGTCTCATTGAATTTCCTTTTTTTTTTTGCACAAGAGACGCTATTGTCAATGGGTTTTTCAATGAAAATGATGTGTATGTGTGTTATTTTGGCACTGAATCTATCCATGTCCAACTGATTGTTGTGAAATGAATTATTGGATTTTAGCTTTCAGCCCCATGAGTACAAGATCCAAGCATCTTCAGCCCCATGAGTACAACTCAGGTAAAGGCTAAATAATTTTAGCTTTCAATGGCAATTTGGATCAAGTTTATTTACTTGAAATGGTATTGAATTGTTTGCTTTTGGTTGTAGGGACATTTACTCTATCCAACTTAGGCATGTTTGGAGTGGATCGCTTTGATGCAATTCTACCTCCTGTCAGGCATGTGTTAACAAATAGCGTGATTTTGTGGGATCTGTAACTGTGTATGGTCTTATTAAACTGGTTTTTTGTATCTATTGAAGGTGGCTATTATGGCTGTCGGAGCTTCAAAGCCTACTGCGGTTGCTGATAAAAATGGATATTTCAATGTGAAAAGTCAAATGACGGTGAGTTCTTTTTAATAACCTTCCCCGTGCACAAAGTTTATAGTGGAAAACAAATTTATATGCGTGTATTATTTTGTTCCTATGAATGATATTGCATCAAAGCGATCCACTCGAAATTTTGTTTCACTTTCTAAACCAAATTCTTAACATTTAGGTTGTTGAGTAGTTTTGTGTATCGAAAACATTACGACTTTCTAAACCAAATTCTTAAAATTAAATGACGGTGAGTTCTTTTTAATGAATGCTTATTTACTTATATGTTTCCTAGATGATCTCTTACTTGTATGCATTTTTTTATCTTTTAAAAACAAATCAAATGACGGTGAGTTCTTTTTAATGAATGCTTATTTACTTATTTGTAGCCTCGATGATCTCTTATTTGTATGCATTTTTTATCTTTTAAAAATGTTTACGCAAGATTACGGACATGTACGAGTTCGAAAGCTACCTTGATCGATTAACGAGTTCCTTAGAACTTTAAAATGAACAAAAATTTAAGTCATTATTCAAATTCCAATGAATAACACATGGGTTTATCCGTTTCTATCTTTTTTTTTTTCTTTTTTTTCCTTTTACAGCAATCATATCTGTGAATGATGGACGCAAAACAGTGGCAAGCTTTTCGTTTTATCTGGATCCTATGGCGTACGGAATCTTTCACCGTTCTGAGCATGATGAAGGATTCGAGGTACAAAAGTTATTCTCTATTTAGAGTTTATGGTTGAGATCGACATATTTTTATCTGGATCCTATTTGCTATGTGACTTGTTTAGTTAGATCTGTTTTGGTCTATATTAAACTTCTTATAAGTGTCAAAAGGCGTCATTGAACCTAAAAGGTCATCGTTAAAAATTTAGAGTCTGACAACCGTTTAGCAACGAGCCTGCTGGCGAAAATTCAAACTCTTTAGCGATGACCCATATAATCTCTAAAAGTATATTTAACCTTTTGCGATGAACTAAAATTGCTTTAAAATTTCTAATGATCTACTGTAATAACCAAATTTAACCTTTTGCGAGAAGATGTATGTAGCTAAAGGTTGAGCGGAAATGTATTTTGTGCCAAAATTTTCAGGTGAAAAATAGCAAATCTTCGCTGAAGGGTTAATATAAATTTTGGTTAAAGAAAACTAAAAAGGAATTTTTATTAAACCTTTGGCAACGACATATGTCGTCTCTAAAGGGTTAATTTGAGGTTAATTTATATTAAACCTTTGGTTAATATTTCAACACTGACTAAGATATCATGCCTGATTTTGGTTCAGATATCATACTTCATACATTGCGTAAATTTTTATAATGTGTTTCTGTATGTAGGTTGAAACTTTGAAACAACAACTAGAAGAGCAAGCAAGGCGGCGGAGGAGTGGATACGAGTGGTAAGGAGCAACTAAAGGTTGTTGTGGAACCGGAAAGGGCGTGGAGGAGCGACAACAGTCATTGAGCGAGAGAGGCGGTGAGGAGGCGGGAGCGAGCGCCAAGAGTCTAAACATGATGAAAACGCTAAAAGCACCACCTTGGTTTATTTAAGCCGTTCTAAAGAACCATTTGAGGTTAATTTTACGCTTATTGCTTTTGATAAAATAGATAATCAATTTTTGTTTGCTTTTGTGACTAAAATATGTTGTTTCGCAAAAAGTTACTTGAAGTTGCTTCTTCCAAATCAGTTTTAAAAAGCAATGACTAAATAAGCAGCTTTGGTAAGCAATCCCAAACATCCCCATATGGTCCGAATATTGCAACTTTTTTGCATTTCATTTTTTTTCGTGTCATTTTTTATGTTTTCGTTACTTGAATGTCCGTTGTAGCGAAAAAGGGTGCTTCTTTTGCCCCTTGCTTCTTTTGCCCCATTTACTGATAAAATTCTAAGTGATTATGTAGATTTTTTCATATCGAGTGAAATTTTGTAAGGAACCCGCACTAATCAATGTTTTTTTTCCTTTTCACATCGATTAGGCATTGGTTACAAAGCCGAGCTAAAATCTCATCATGTAGCACTTCACTTTTGAAATTTATTTTCACTATTAAAGCAACTATTATAGCTTGTCTTTATTATTTTTAAATATCGACTATGCATTATACTAAATTTTTAGGGTGCTTTTAATTGATTTATGTAGGAATGTTATCTTTGAAGCACATGTGATCAATTTCCAGCGTGTATGATTCTACCCAGTTGCAAGGGGATCAGTTAACTACGCCTTATAAGTATCATGACACTAGATATCGTTTATGATGATGACATCTTACATTGGCCCTCTTCACCTTTCGTCGTGATTGTTATCAGTACTTGTGATTTTTGGAGGATTGTGTGATACCCCAAGTGAGTTCCCTATACATATATTTCATTTAACTTGACATGGGCCATATTACGACTATTATAAATTGCATTTTTTTTATAAAATGATTTAGAAGGTTCTTTATGCACTGGAATACATTCCAGATGCCTTCCAGCCCGTTTGATCCACGTTTCCTACTTTGTTAAATCTTGTAGCTTACCCCGTTTGGCTCGTTTTAGATAATACATAACCCAAATCGATCCATTAGTTAGTGTGTGAATGGGTCAAAACTGTTAGCTTTTTGCCTATGGTTCATATCATATTTACTATTCATGTCTTTCTTAGGTGAGAACAAAATTTTAGTTGTTTACTTTTCTTAGCAAGTTTGTAATTAAGGTTCTATTTTTCGGTGACTTTACTATATTGATGCTCCATGTTATCTTTATATTATGATTGAGCTAAGACATGAAAATTTTAAATGGCTTAAAAGAATAAGACTCGAGTATTTTCTTCCCACACAGCTTTTTGTGGCCATTTCAAGAATGAAGAGCAAGAAAGGATGAAGGTTCTATGTTGCGGGTTTGAGGCAAAAACAGAAAGTACACAAACTACACTACTAATGTGCTTTACATAAAAGTTCCTTACATACTTTGAATGTATAATGTTTAATGTGCTTTGTAGGGGTGAGCATGGTGCGGGTTGGTGCGGATTTTGGTAAAAACCGAACCACATCCGCAATTGCGGATTTTAAAAAATGAGAATCCACAACCGCGCGGTTTTGCGGGTTTGCGGGTTCGCGGTTTTGAGGTTTTTGCGGTTTGGTTTTGCGGGTTTTGCGGTTTTTAAATTCAATTTTTTGGTATATATTTATTATAGAATAAATATATCGTAAGGTTACATAATTAGTATAAACATATATATACAAAATGTTGGGTACTAGTATGAAATTTTAAGTCTCTACAATAATAAAAGTCAAATGAGATGAGAATTTTTTAAAAAATTTCGACGATAAATTGGTAGAAAGTATATATAATAAATAACCAATAAAAAAAGTTTGAAATGACTAATTATGAAAATATAAATAAAAGTATTTAATCATACAAAAATTATGAAATTTAGTTGGTTTATTTAAAAATAAAAATAAAAATATATTTGAATATGACTTTGCGGTTCGGTGCGGTTATTGCGGTGCGGTATTTCGGTGGAAACCGAAACCGCACCGCAAAATGCGGTTTTTTATTTTCAGGAACCGCACCGCAGTTTTTGTTGCGGTTTCGGTTTTTGCGGTGTGGGTTTTGCGATTTTATGCGGGTTTGCGGTTTGCGGTGCGGTTTCTCCTCACCCCTAGTGCTTTGTTATTGCTACACAATTCTTATATATGTTTCACATTTGAGGTTCTTAACTCAGTTTTCATATTTTGATATTCTTTATTATTGTTTATATGGTATTTTCTATCATTATCAAGTAAACTTATGAAGCGAACCCGCCCATTGGGCGAGTTATGAAGCTAGTTGTATATAAGGAACCACAAATTATTTTCTCTATTATCCAATGTGGGATTTAAAACTTGAATCAAGTTTTCAAAAGCAAACATTTACTAAAAGTTGTTCTAGGGGCATAACCCTTTTGATCTCGTAAATAAATATAATTTATGTTCTTTTTACACATTGTATCTATAGACATAATAACACGTTTTAATAACATTAGCCTATAATGCATTTATACATGACTCTTAATTAAAGAACATTGTTGTGCACTATTGAATTATAAGGGATGAGGCTACCTTGAGCTCGTAACCAGAATTATGTTGCTTCCTTACTTAAGGCCGAAGAAAGGCAAGACAAAAGGCCGAGTTATGTTAATATTGCAACAAGAAAACAATCAAATGTTTGGAAAACTTCATTACAGTTCTGAATTTTGTTGACTTAAGGATCAAAAATTTCGACCAGAAAAAAATACTTTTTTTTAATCCAAACTAAGCAAAATATGGTAAGGAACGACTAAATAATACGAATATGATTGAGATACAAATTTAAAATGTAGTATAACGCTTCTCACGTGACTTCACAATCACAGCTAAGATGCCTACCGTGAGGATCTAGCCGTTGATTTATGCTCACCTTCCTTCATAAGAATAGGCTAGAATTTATTAGTCTGGATCTAGCCTAGTTTATTAAACCCTCTATAAGCTCATAAAGTCAAGCTTAAAAGCTTCCTAAAACACTACTAAGCCTAAGTATGTTTAAACACACACCTTTAATGAGCTTATCTATATCTATACTACTTATAATGCACGAAGGTACCTCACTCTTAATTTTAAGACGTACAAGAAATTAAGCATGGTTTACAACACTTTAATGCATCCAATTTTCAAAATTACAACAAAGTAAGCATATTGTACAACAAAATAAAGCGTGATGTCATTTTAAGATCAAAATTATATCAAACAATATTAATGATATTAAAAACACCCATTCACCAAAAATTACAATCATTTATGCACAATGTACAATAGCTGCAATCAATTTTCAGATTTACAACAAAATAAGCATTGTGTACAACAAAATAAGCATGATGTAATTTTCAGACTTACAAAATTAATGTTATTAAAGTGGTCAACGTTATTAATGACTACTACTTACAAGAAAAGAAACATAGTGTACAATACTTTAATGCACATAATTTTCGGACGTCTGAAGACAAGAATCATAATGTACAACAAAACACCACATTAATGCTATTTAATGTAGTCAATTATTTAACTCGGTCGATAAATACAATTAATACGCTTATTAAAACACCCCTTACATAAAATACAAATTATCAAGCATATTGTACAACCAAATTAAACACAATTCTGCATTAAACTTCACTACTACAAATAATAAAGACATTATACAAATATTCAGCTCGAACGAAGAACGGGCCAAATGGGCTAGAGCACGAGCGGTAGCGGACCAACAGACTCGAGCCGGCGGACACGCAATAACGGTTCGAGCCCGAATGGTCACGGCAATACGGAATTCTTGATATCCGTAAATTTAATGTTAAAAGAACATAATAAACTAAAATACATTATTTATCAAAAAATTTATTTCAGCAGCACCACATTACTGTGCCAAGGTACCTCTAATTCGTTATTAAAGCTATAAACTCTCTCTAAATAAGCTTAATCAATCACCTCAAATGAGCTTTTTTTTCTTTTTTTCCTCAGATATATATCTGGACAAATATTTTTAAAAGATATCATACTTGTCATCATTTGCTTTTGTGGGTAGTGAACAAAATATTTTGCTTTTGTGGGTACTTTTCTTCCAAATTCATCTTTTTAGGGTACTATGTGACATTTTTGCTCTTCGGGAAAAAAATCTATTAGCTAAGAGGGGCAAAAATATCTAAAAAATTCGCAAAATACCAAAAAAAGATAAATTTAAAAGAAAAATACCCACATAAGCAAAAAAAAAAAATTGTTCACTACCCACAAAAACAAATTGTGGCAAATATGATACATTTTTAAAACATTTGCCCATATATATACAAGCTAGTTAACTCTATAAACAAGCTTACACAAACACCCCTAATCACATTAAAATACATACTCTTCAATATTTTACCTGTTCAAAATCTGTTTTTAATACGGAAAAATTCAAATGAAAAAATTAAGAACTTACATAAATTGTCGTCATGGGCAACCATATTTGTTACTTTTAGCTTCAAGAAAATTGTATATCCGGAGCAATAACATAACACTAATCTCAATTTATATTGGCCATATAAATTCTTTTCTTCACCTCAGGTGGGATTTAAAACTTGAAATACCAATAGTTATAGTCATCACACCCTCTTTGCCTAACCTCAAACTGCATGTTCACCAAAATTGTAATTCTCAACAATGCACATCATCTAACCTTAACCATTTTAATACCCAAACAAATATAAACGTCTCAAGAACACTAACTTGATCATGCTTTAATTAAGTACCTCACAGCAAAATACATTATCATTTATTTTACACTAAGCTCAATCATTATTATCATCATCAGTAACATCATCATGCACATGTTTGTATTAGCTTGTGATTATAAGATAACAAGCGTTTTAAGTGTTTTTTCTAGTAAAATAACAAAAAAATTTATGTAACTCCAAGCCTTTTTAGATAAGCCACACAAAATAAAGTTGTAAAAACTCTTTAACTAGCTCATAAACATGAGCTGATAAGCTTGGTCAAACACTATAATGAACTTACTTTTGCTATAAAAACTTATATAAGCCATATTAATAAGCTTTAATAAACACTTAAAATGAGCTTATTTATGCTATTTAAGCTAATAGGTCCTCTAAAAGACATAAAACTTGTCGTGAGGGTGTTCTCTTGATTTTGTTGTTGTTTCCTCGTGGGGGTGTGTCCCTCGAGATGTTTATGGTTTGTATTCTTTGTCTTTCATTTTCTTTTGTTAATAGATCTGGCCTTTCATAAAAAATAAACCCATCTAAATAAGCTTAAACACACACCCCTAGTCACATTAAAGCATACTGTTCAATATTTCTAATGACAAAATTTATAGAAAAAAAAAATAGGAGCTTATATAAGTTATCGGCTGTCGACAAAATGTTATAAAAAATTATAGAGCCTACATAAGTTATAGGGTCATATACAAGATGAAGCATGTTACCGGATATTTCTAATGACGAAAGGGTTGTCGACAAAATGTTATAAAAAATTAAGAGCATATATAAGGATATTTCTAATGACGAAAGGGTTTATGAAAAATTAAGAGCCTATATAAGTTACGAGGTCATAGTGATAGATCATGTTACTAAATTTTTGTATTCAAGAAGATTCATAAAGACAACCCAATAACATAATACTAACCTCACCGTATACACGCAATACACACCATAGTATATAAGCAAGCACAACTTCTTTTCTTTATTCCATGTGGGATTCAATACTTGCTTTCACAAAAGTAACCGTTTAGCACTTTTTGCGCATTGCTCTAGAGACATAATAACATATTTTATAACTGTTCATCATTTTGTACCTAGTAACTTTTTTAGTTTATATTTTAACACACCTTATTTTGTGTGTTTATTATTGTTAATTAAGCTAATACACTCTCTGAATAAGCTTAAACAAACAACCCTAGTCACACTCGATAACGTACTCTTTGATATCGTAAATGAAAAACAGTTTTTTAAGTGACAAAAAGAAAAAGTCAAGAGCTTATACAAGTTAAGATTTATGGTCACCCAACTTGTTAAATTATTACTCTAACAAAATCGAATGTCACAAACCAGTAACATCATACTAATCTTAACATGCCTAAGTCACATACACCCTTGTATATAAGAAAAGCACAACTTCTTTAATTTGCTCCATGTGAGATTGAAAACTTAAAGCCAAGTTTTCACTAAATTAACCACATACAAAAAGGTGTTCTATAGATATAACCCTTTTGTTGTCATAATCAAATGTATTGTTTATGTTCTATTTACACATTTTGTTAATGTTCATTATCCCATGTAGTTTGTTTAGTTTATTTTATAACACCCGGGGCCCATTATTAATATGTTTTATGTTTGACCCATCAAAATATCAGGCATAGGCATAGGCATTGTTGATTTGTTGCATCTTGGTTAACATACTCCTTAACCCTTTGGTGAAGATGCTCCTTAACCCTTTGGTGAATTAGATATTGATTTTGCTGTGGCTCATATTGTTTATAATATATCAGAGCATTTGTTTATGATGGCATTAATTCACATGTCATAGGGTATGTTTGGGAAAAATAGATTGTCTTGATCTTGATCTTTGGTCTTTATTCTTTATTCTTGATCTTTGGTCTTGGTCTTTGTTGTTAAAAGATTATAAAAGAGATTATTTTATAAGCTACATGAAGTAACTTTTATTTTCGGAGATTATGGAAGATTATTTTTTTTATAATCTCTTATAAGCTATGCTGCCAAACAAAGATTATTTTTTAAGCAACTTATTTTTTGAAAAAATAAGCATAATCTCTCCATAATCTTGTGTGCCAAACATAGCCATAATCTGGATTTTCTTTTAGTACGTATAGTGTTGCTTTTGTATAATGCTACCTTGTTCTTGTAACATAAGAACTGGAGTAAAAACACTTACATCAAAACTCATCGTGGCATTATTTTGCCGAATTACTTGATACAATCTGTCAAAACTTCACAGCAAAACCCATAATCAGTCTACCATAACAAATGTACTTACTCGACCCACCAATGAAATGACAATGATACATTTGTAAGACTAAAAGTTACATCAAATAAATGTCTTCATGTTTGTTTCTTACAAGCGCGGTCGTAAATATATCAAAATAGAACTGAATTTTTAAGTGTACAAAGCAGATTCTCTAAGAAATTGCTTTCAAAAGATTAATTATATATATATATATATATTTTTGAACAGCTGATTTTATTCAAACAAACTAGCAAGAAGCTAGAAGATACAAAACATTATAAAGTAATAAGGTGAGGGTTTTTAAGCCACTCAATCCAACTAAAGGAAGTTTTACTTCTATAACGACACCAATTAAAAGAACGAGAGACCACATCATCAAAGATATCCGCCTTGAAAGCACTCCGATGACCAAAAATACTCATGTTACGGAAACTCCAAACATGCCACCATAACACATAGCAAATACCTTCAAAAAGTTGCTTGTGCTTCCTCGAAAGACGAAGACTCAATAACCAATCCAACCATTCTTCATATGACGAAACCTCCTTATACTCAATATCCCACCATCGAGAAATCTTTCGCAAAATCTCGTTAGAAACATGACAATTGAAAAACAGATGTCTCGTAGATTCCACCGCCTTATCACACATAGGACATAGAATAGAATTGATATCCATGCCTCTACGAGAGATATTCAATCTAGTAGGAAGACAATCAATCTTAACTTTCCATGCGTGCACATTAACCTTAATTGGAACCTCTTTAATCCAACGAGTCTTAGACGACACCTCCGGTAACATAAAACCATCAATCAAACTTCTAACTGACGACACCGAGAATTCTCCCGAACCTTCCAAAGACCAAACCCATCTATCATTACAATTAACTACAGTGCAGCCTTCCACCTTATCCTTTAGCATCTCGAACTGCGCTTGTTCAGCACCTCCCCTCAGAGCACGTCGAAAAGAGGAGTCCAAACCAAATTGTGACAACTTTGACGCAACATCAATTTTTTTTTGAGATTCCAAAGCGAACAATCTTGGATATAAAATTTTAAAAGTTGTATCCCGCCAAGCGACTTCCCAAAAGACGGTTCATCCCATTACCCGACTTGAATGAATATAGCTTACCAAATCGAGGCCACAAGATTTTAACCGCTCCACCTCATTAATAATATCAAGCCAAATAGACGGATAGCTTGCTTCAACTTCTTCCCAATTTTTCCATCTACTCCATGTAACGCTATTATCACCCTAGCCCATAGACATGAACTTTGGGTAATAAAGCGCCATACCCATTTGAACATAAGAGCTCGATTTAGCGCAAATAAACTTGACACACCAAGACCTCCTTTATCTTTCGAAGACAACACATCTTTCCACTTCACCCATATCGCTTTCTTACTAGCTGAATCAACACCATTGAAAAATAGAGAGCGAAGCGACTCCATACTTTGTAACACCTTCACCGGAGTTTTAAATATAGACATATGATAAATTGGCATTGAGCCTAAAACAGATTTAAGAAGAGTAAGTCTACCTCCTATTGAAAGAGTCTTTAACTTCCATTTAGATAATCTTGTTACCATTCCTTCAATTGTCTCCTTCCAAGAATGAATTCGGGACATTAAACCTCCCACTTTCGATCCTAAATAAGTAAAAGGAGTATTAAGAATTTTACACCCAATTTTCGCTCCTGCTTGTTCCACTTTGTCTACTTCCACGGAGATGCCCAAAAGCTTACTTTTAGACATATTTATACGAAGACCCGAAGCACGATGAAAACATTCCAACACTTTAACAGTAGTGTCTATATTAGACTCACTCCATTGACCCATAAATATAGCATCATCGGCGTAAAACATATGAGAAAGATGCAAAGAAGGAGCTAAAACAACTGCTTTGAACAAACCTGCATCCACCACTCTTTGAAACGACATATGTAAAGTCTCCATGACCAATATAAAAAAGAAAGGGGAAAGCGGATCACCTTGCTTAAGGCCTTTATAAAACTGAAATTCCTCCGTCGGGCTTCCATTAACGATGACCGAACCCCTAGAAGATCTAAGACAATTTTTAATCCACATACACCATTTCTCTCCAAATCCAAACTTTTTCAAGACGTCGTCCAAATAATCCCACCGAATCAAATCATAAGCTTTTCAAAATAAACCTTAAAAATAAAAGATTGTTTTTCTTCTTCACACCATTGAACAAGTTCATTCAATATAAATGGACCATCAAGAATTTGTCTATCCGCCACAAAAGCGATTGAACCTCATTGACAAGATCTCCCAACACCACAACAAGACGATTCGCCAATATCTTAGCAATAATTTTGTACATACTTCCAATTAAACTAATCGGTCTAAAGTCTTTAACCATATTAGCATTTGGAGTTTTGGAATCAAAGTTACAAACGAAGAATTAGTACCTTTAGGAAATAACCTTGACCAAAGAAACATGTTACAGCGTCAACAACATCTTTTCAATGATATTCCAATACCGACGATAAAAACCAAACGTGAACCCATCCGGACCAGGGGATTTATCGATCCCACACTCCCAAACCGCCCTTTTTATCTCCTCTTTTGAAACATCACTTTCCAAATCAGCTACTTGGTCCGAATTGATTTTTTTCAAGAAGTTCATATCAATGTGAAGACGATTGTCTTGCGGTTGATCAAAACGATTTTTGAAGTGAGAAAAGAATTCTTTTTTCACCAAAGTTGGAGATTCAATCCAAGTACCATCTGCCAAAATACCGTGAATATTATGCTGACTTCTCCTTTTGTTAAGGACACCATGAAAATACTTAGAGTTCTCGTTACCTTCAATAGCCCACTTAATCTTCGCTTTTTGAGCCACTTCCAACGATTGAATCTTCTCCATATCTTGAAGTAAAGTAACCACCTCATTTCTTTTATTAACTACTTCAGCCTCTGCTTCGCCTTTATCAATAATCAGATCACATTCAGCTAACTCAGCTTTCAAGCCTCTCTTCCTATTATTCGACTTATCTTTATACGTCTTATTCCATTCACGAATCTTTTCTTTCAAATACTTAAGTTTTTTAAACATTCTGGCCAAAGCATTGGGATCAGATGAAGGAGCTTCCTGCCAAGAATCAGCAATGAACTTGTCGAAACCCTCCAGCTCAAACCAATAATGGAAAAACCTAAAAGGAACTGGCCCATAGTCATAAAGAGCTTCCCGCATTAAAATCGGATGATGATCGGATAAATAACGATCCAAAGAAATTGAAGAGATATTAGGACACGAACACATAAGGTTATCAGAAATAAGAAAACGATCAAGTTTACTCATCTTAGTAGCAGATTTATGACACCAAGTAAAGGAACATCCACCAAGAGGAACTTCCGCTAACCCCGCATTAGATATGAAAAAATTAAACGCGTCTGCACTTTGTTTATTAAACACCGACCCAAACCTTTCACCTTTATACCGAACTTCATTAAAATCCCCCATGACTACTACCTCTCCTTCCCAACTAGAAATCACATGTGACAGGTAATCCCACAACATCCTTTTCTCAGCTAACTCTTGTGGAGCGTACACCGAGATGATAAGAAGCTTTTTACCGTTTGGCACCCAATCACCTCTAACCATAACGAAGTAATCCGAGACAATAGCATTCAATTTCTTAAACATTTTAGGATCCCACACACAAAGAATCCCACCCGAGTTACCAACAGACGCACTATATACATAATCAAACGCGAAATTTCCCCAACATCTATTAATGCATAACACTTCGATAGACTCCATTTTTGTTTCTTGCAAAGCTAAAAAATTCACCTTATTAGATGCACATATCTCCTTAACCCAATCTTTTTTGGCCTTTTGGGCAAGGCCTTGAATATTTAGTGACAAAAAATTCATCTAAAAACTTCAATATCTCCTTGTAATTCAATGATCTGTTCCATATTTTTCATGCAACCCTCCATGTTGTAACCCATTGTTTGTCCAACCTTAACTAACTCATCTATCAAAAGCAATATTGACCCACCTGAATGAGGAATTTCGGACTTCTTAAAATGGCCTGAACATACAGATTCTTCTACATCATTTTTGGAATTTTGCTTCGCGTCTTCATTCTTTTCTCCTATGTGTACTTCTTCCTGAACACTACTTTCCATTACATTCTCATTGTTGCCATGTAAAGGTTCTCCACTATCATCTTTATTGTCTCTTGGTGTGTAGCCTAGAGGATATTTTAAATAGACATCAGGGTTGGAATCTTTAGTATTACCATCACTCTTTTTATTCAGTAAATCATAAATGTTAAACGGATCTTCTGATTGCGTTTTGTTTTTCCCAACCGAAGCTTCTTCATCATAATGATTATTTGGTACCTCATCAAACTTTGTGTCAGGAACCACATCCCCCTCACTATCACCTTCCAAATCCTCATCATCTTCTAAGTCTTCATCCGATTCATTTTCCACCTCATCCACTTCCACAAAGTCTGGAACCCAACCAGGTACTTCTTTAGCTCTAACCCAGACCACCTTGCCTCGCTAAATAACTTTAAAAGACTCAAAGATGTTTGTAGGAATTTTAGTATTAATGCAAATTCTTTTACTGTGAAAACACCCATCCTCCTTGTCATCCATATCAAGTAAAACACCCCATTTTGAAGCAACACGATTAAATGTGTTTTCAGACCACATCTTTAATGGCAAACCTTCAATCTCCACCCATGTAACTCTTCCATCAATAATAAAATCATCCGACACATGTTGAATCTGAGAAAACCAAGAACCGACTTCCACATTGGCCTGAAAACTTTTCATAGTCTCATCTGACTCAAACTCAACCATCACCCAATATCCTCCCATGTATCTAAGTTTGATGTTACTGAATCCTTCATTACCCAAAGCCACCTTCAAATTCGCTAAAGATGCAAAATCTTTTACCTTACTCATCAAACAAAGGGAATAATCTTTTTGATTCAAACAAGAATCATCAAGCACCAATGCTGGATTGATGTCCGAACTCTCCTTCACATTTTGGACTTCTTTGACAACATGCGCATAGGAGTATGCAACACCCTTACCCCCATTATCATTATGCTGAACTCCAGTATTACTCCTTTTCACTCCATTATCATTATTAAGATTGTTATATTTATTCAAAGGCTCTCTTTGAAACCTAGGAATATTAGCATGAATTTTGCAACGTCCAACCCACACCGTACAAAGGTTGTTTACCAAACGTGTCACATCAAAGACCTTGATAAAACGTACAAAACCAAATCTTTTACCTGCTTTCGATCTTCTGTTAGGAATGTATGCATCAACGACATACCCATATTGCTTGCAAGTATTCCACAAATCCTTGGCCGAAAACTGATCAGGAAAATTAGTGACAAACACGGATGTGGATATCTTCTGAATATCATCCTCCTTGGATCGATAACTCCCCATATTCCAGACAGAACAAAAGATTGAAAACACAACGAAATAAAAAGATGTGAAAAAATTAAAATTGGGGCTTGTAAAATTTGGGGATAAAATTGAAAATAAGGGATTGAAAGAAAAGGATTATGATTGGAAAAAATGGAGATTGAAAAAGAACGTGGCTTTAGTGTTGAAAAAATTGGATTTTAGTTTTTTAGATGGAAGCCGTTGTATTGGTCGGCATCCAGAGATTAGGCGTGAACATTTGAAGGTTTGAACCCCAAGTAGGGCCCTGGAACCAACCATCATTGGCGGATTCACTAACTTTGGTTTTGGCACACCATTGTTGCAGGACGGTCGGAGATAGTGTGATATTCTAAGAATAAGATTGTCATATGGTTGCAGGACGGTCGGAGATAGTGTTTGATTTGAAGTTGTGATGATCAGAGTTCCGAGTGCAGTGTTTAGCAAATGTTGAATATAAAACATGAACAAGAAGGACATTTTTCATAACAAAATGAAATACGAATTTTGAAATGGGAGTTAAATTCTCTCGAATAGCGGTAAAAATCGGGTACATAGGTAAGTTTCTTTTACCAAAATATAAACAGTTTTGAAACTTATTGTGTAATCAGATAATCACTTCGGAAACAAAAATCCCTATTACACCTAATTATGATTTAATACAGGTAATTAGGTCTTGCAAGTGTTTACAAAAAAAAATTAGAAGCGTATATAAGTTAGTGGATATTATTGATGCTTTTTGTTACCGTATTTTGTACTTCAACAAAGAGCATCGTAACAACCCAATATAAACAGTTTTGAAACTTATTGTGTAATCAGATAATCACTTCGGAAACAAAAATCCCTATTACACCTAATTATGATTTGATACAGGTAATTAGGTCTTGCGAGTGTTTACAAAAAAAAAATAGAAGCGTATATAAGTTAGTGGATATTATTGATGCTTTTTGTTACCGTATTTTGTACTTCAACAAAGAGCATCATAACAACCCAATATAAACAGTTTTGAAACTTATTGTGTAATCAGATAATCACTTCGGAAACAAAAATCCCTATTACACCTAATTATGATTTGATACAGGTAATTAGGTCTTGCGAGTGTTTACAAAAAAAAATTAGAAGCGTATATAAGTTAGTGGATATTATTGATGCTTTTTGTTACGTATTTTGTACTTCAACAAAGAGCATCATAACAAACCAATATAAATAGTTTTGAAACTTATTGTGTAATCAGATAATCACTTCGGAAACAAAAATCCCTATTACACCTAATTATGATTTGATACAGGTAATTAGGTCTTGCGAGTGTTTACAAAAAAAAATTAGAAGCATATATAAGTTAGTGGATATTATTGATGCTTTTTGTTACCGTATTTTGTACTTCAACAAAGAGCATCATAACAACCCAATAACATGATATTAACCTCTACATGCAAAAGCCATGTGCGCCACCATATATAAGCAAGAACAAATTCTTATCTCTACCCAATGTGGGATTGAAAACTTATAACCAAAGTTAACAAAAATAACCCATACAAAAAAAAATGACATAACCCTTTTGTTATTTTTACACATTGCTCTAGAGACATAATAACAACATTCATAAGTGTACATCACTTTGTACCTACGTAACCATGGATAAGAAATAAATATATTCTCAATGTATAGTAAAATGATAAATAAGATGCGGCCCACTCTACGCCTAAACCCTAATCCATCCCCTATAAATACATGACAGGTTATCTCTAACCCTAACTTTGATATGCTACATCGCATACTAACTTGACCGTCGGAGGTGGACCCCGGGGCTACGGCCTCGAGTCCACTCCTAACGGGTTCTCTTTGTTGACAGGTCTACTTAGGGCTCGAGAAGACGACGAACGGCCAAGGGAGAGTCGTCGAATCCAGTCCGCGCCAGATTATGCATCAACAAGTTTGTGGACGTATGGTCCGGACTGGGCCAGGAATGGGTCAGGCCCGGCATATGCGGCCCACTCTACGCCTAAACCCTAATCCATCCCTATAAATACATGACAAAGTTATCTCTAACCCTAACTTTGATATGCTACATCGCATACTAACTTGACCGTCGGAGGTGGACCCGGGGCTACGGCCTCGGGTCCACTCCTAACGAGTTCTCTTTGTTGACAGTCTACTAGGACTCGAGAAGGCGACTAACGGCCTAAGGAGAGTCGTTGAATCCAATCCGCGCAGATTATGCATCAACAAGTTGGCGCCATCCGTGGGACCACTGAATAAACTATGTTTCGTGTTCTCATATTACCAAAAGCGTAAATCAATTTCTAAATTGGTAACACTTTATTAAATTTATTAAATTGGACGATCTCGAATCAATGATTTAATATCACTTTAGATGCGTACAACTTTATTACGTTAGCTGCGTACAAGTTTTATGCATCAAGTCTAGGATGGTATTTTATCTTTTGCATCAAGTTTTATGCGTACAATTTGATATTTATGGCATAGATAATAATGATAATTATTATAAAATAAGTAAATATCATTGTTTTGATACACGTCATCCGCAATTGACACTAATTCTTTACATAAGATACAAGAATAGTCCGCACGATCGGACCTATTTTATCTTTTAGTCCGCACCATCGGACCTAAGAAAATATCCGCACGATCGGAGTTATTTTATTTTTTAGCCGCGAATTAATTCGGCGCAGACATCGCTTTTACGGTTGGTATGCTGTTCGGCGCTCGAACAACGCGGTCGCGATAAATCTACCCGCATTAGGCGTGCGTTCGGACATCTTCGCAGAGACGCGTGCGCCGAACACCACGATGCTAGTCAATCGCCATGATGCGCATTGGACCAAAGGCCGTGGTATAAACATCGCGATCATCCACAAACGGTCGAGTCTATGCGGTTACGATAAATCCATCTGCGTCTATTAGTCGCGGTCACGGTACATCCATCCGAGTTTTTATTTTATACGTTAAAAAAAACACAATTAATTATTTCGTTGGTACGCATCCCACGACGGGTGCGCACTGCCACTTTTCTTATGTGCTAAATATTATTTATGCTATGCACAATATATTACTCATGCTATGTGCTGTCTATTGTTTCAATTAATTAGGTTTTATATGCTGCAATTCGCGGCATATACTTTTAATCTTTGCATTCGGTTTTTTTTCCACAGATTAAATAAGTTTAATGCTCCTACACGAGTAGCACCATCAAACTGGGGGCTACCGGTATATATACCATCGTTTCCGTGTCGACATCGTCTCCTTTGTCGCGCCGACAATACAAGACCTATGCTACTGAAGCACGCCTTATGTCGCACTCTTTGTCGCGCAAGACAATACAAGACTTATGCTGACGCGTCTTCGTCGCACCTCTTTGTCGCAAGACAACACCGCCTGACACGTACACGTCTTCACGTCGCACCATGTTGCGTCGCTACTAGTACAAAATACGCCTTATTCGGGATGCGCACGCGGGATCCACTTTCACCTTAGCGGCCATGAAGAACTTGATTTAGCATAACATAGCCATGCGCTATCTCATACTAAACTTTGGGGCTTGTGGACGTATGGTCCGGACCGGGCGAGAATGGGTCGGCCCGGCAGATCTGCCCACTCTACGCCTAAACCCTAATCCATCCCTTAAATACATGACGGTTATCTCTAACCCTAACTTTGATATGCTACATCGCATACTAACTTGACTGTCGGAGGTGGACCCGGGCTACGGCCCGTGCACTCCTAACGGTTCTCTTTGTTGATGGGTCTACTAGGACTCGAGAAAGCGACTAACGGCCTAAGGAGAGTCGTTGAATCCGTCTGCGCCAGATTATGCATCAACAGATAAATAAGATGAATTGCGGGTTCAACTCTTCAATGACTATGTTAAGTGAACATTTTAATTTTGTACACTGTTACACATATTTTAGCTCGACATTTCAAAATGGGGATTTTAAGACGTGGTATTCATAACTTGTTGCTTCGAGTCCTCAATGCATCTTGACTCTTTTTAAAAAGTTGACCAAAGATCATAAACCGTTGTTTTGCAATAATTTTGTATTTTGCAGTTTCCCCTTGTATCTATAAATGAACGTATGTTGACTATTTGACTTAAGAAGGTCAAGACTCAAAGTTGAGTTTTTAAACTACATAAAACACGATGTGTTGACTATTTGACTTTAAAAATGTCAAAGTTGACATTCAATGGGAAGAACCTCGTACAATTGTAATCAGCATACAAGCTAGCTTAATATGGGAAGAACGGTATTAAAGAGTTTTATTTAAGTTATTGGGTCCTAATTTTTGTGGTTAAAACAAGATCATGGTATGATCACGCAATAAGATCACATTAATCTCAATCTATTATAAGCACCATATACAACATGGTATATAAATAAGCACAAACTTTCTGATATGTCCCATGTGGGAATTAAAACTAAAAACAAATCTTCACTTTACCACATACAAAACCTTTAGTTGCAGAAATCAAATCTTAAAAATATACGTACTTTTTAAGTAGTGACACGTACAGTAACATATTTTTATTAATGTTCATCACTTAAAAAAAAAAAAAAACGTAGTACTATTTATGTACGTGTTTGCTTTATGACCAGTCAAAATATTGTTAAACTATACTTTGCACCTGGTGGTGCTATCATTTGAGATTTTGAGGTATCCCAAGTTAAATCAACAAAAGGAAAAGTTTTAGAAGTGGTTTAGGAACAATGGTCATGTTTTTTTTATAAGAAATTAACTGGTTGTAGGAATGTAGAAGACATTTTACTGTTTAGATGGTCTTTCGCTGTGTGAAGATGTGATAATCAAAGTTCGCGTGTTTTTTAGCCAATGTCTTGTGAAATGGGAGTAGAAGTCTCTCAATGCTTTTGTTGCAGCCGAGATGAAAACCGAAGCAAATGAGCTTTTTTCAAACATTTAAAACTGATTATCACGATTACAAATCCTAATAAATAATAATCATAAAATCATTTCAATAACAGAAAAATCATACACACTTAAGCTACGTACTAACTATTGCAAAATCTATTGTTTGCAAAACATCGTTACAAATTCTGAACTTTGTTGACTTAAGATCATCATTACTGGTTTCAGGAAAGCATGTAAAAGTTACTATAAAACCCATCTTACTAAAACAAAGGTAAACTACCTGCATAGGCTAACTTTAACTAGAATAGACTTTTATTTTATGATCTGATTCTTCAAGTCACAATAATTTGCATACCGCACATCTGAGAACCCACTCAAGATACGCCTTTACAAAGAAGATATAACTTATGACACACTGGTCTTGGTTGG
This sequence comes from Chrysanthemum lavandulifolium, assembly GCA_022545495.1. Classification (NCBI taxonomy): domain Eukaryota; kingdom Viridiplantae; phylum Streptophyta; class Magnoliopsida; order Asterales; family Asteraceae; genus Chrysanthemum; species Chrysanthemum lavandulifolium. Next base: position 264,260,162 of record CM040241.1, read on the forward strand.
TGTCCTCATTCCATGCGATAATGGGCTAATTCCATTATCGGATTAGGTAGAACAGGAAGACGAGGTCTGAGCTACTTGTAGGTAGCACCAACTTGCTGATATGCTGAAGCTTTTCCAAGATGCTCCTTAACCTTTTGATCTTGTTATGCCTCATATTGTAGTCCTAACATTGCTAGTGATTTGTTTATACATGATTATAAAAAGTTGTTGTTGTGTACCGTTAAATTATAAGGAACAAGGCTACCTGATGCTTGTAACGGCTGATGAAAGACAAGACAAAAGGGCGAGTCACATTTTTAAATAATGAAGTACTCATTATTAGTGTAAGACTCACTTCTATGGTAAGATACTAAATAAATCGTCAAAGTAGTAGTTTTATAGTTATAAACATCATCTCAAAGCAGTAAATGGGCATGTAGGATTTGCTTTTTTAAAATTTTTAGAAGAACAGAAGTGCTAAGCCAATCCAATCCTGCGTTATGCTTTAATGCATCATAACGTCTTAAGCTAATAAGCTATTTTTATATTTTATCTAACCCAAATACCCTCTTTGCCTAACCTCAAAACGCATGTTCACCAAAATTGTAATTCTCAACAATGCACACCATATATCTTTACAACAGAACCATTACAGAATCGTGTGTTAAGTAGTTCACAACAAAACTACCGTTTCACTAAGTTCAATCATCAGCATCATGCACACAATAACATAAGTAACCAAAAAGAACTAAAACATAATTTTAAAAAGGTACTATATAAATAAACTTATGTAATGATAAGTTAAAGCTTGTTGTTTGGATATAAGCATACCGCATGGTTTATCGATAACAATAATAGTAGTGAGTGTTTTTATTAGCTTGTGGTTATAAACTAATAAGCATTTGAAATAGTAGTTTATGCTTAAAAATACTAAAAACCTAAGTAAGTCCAAGTCTTTTTCAATAAGCCACACACAAAAAAAGCTTATGGAAATCTTTAATTAAGATCATAAACTCGAGCTTGTAAGATTGTTCAAACACTTTAATGAGCTTATTTTTGCTATATAAGCTTTAAGCTATATAAATAAACACTTCAAGTGTGCATTTTTTTATCTGTATTTTGCTGTTTAAGCTAATAATCCCTATAAATTAGCTTAAACAAAAACCCCTTATTACATCAAAATTCATACTTTTCAATAATTTAAATGACAAAGTTAAAGAATTAAGAGCTTATATAAATTAGTGGCAGATCTATGCTAGAAACTGTTACTAGTATTTTTAAACTTCAACAGTATCTATCACAAAAGACCACTAACATAATATGGATCTCAACTTAAATAAGCCGTTATATAACCAAGCATAACTTCAATTCTTTAGGGATTGAAAATTGTTTCCACAAAGTAACACGATACAAAATATTGTTCCTCTAGAGACATAATAACATGTTTTATAACCGTCCAATATCACTTGGTACGGATGTAATTTGTTTAAGAGTAATTACACCGTTCGTCCTTGTGGTTTGGCCGAAATCATATCGCAAGTCCCTCGACTTTCATTTTTGCATGATGGATCCTTATAATGAAGTTTTGTAAAATCATTTTGTCCTTATATCTAACACCAATCGTTCTTGTGGTTTGGCCAAAATCACCTCGCAAGTCCCTCGACTGCTAGGGATAAGGATGTATAGTGTTACGAAACTTCATTATAAGGATTCATCATGCAAAAGTGAAAGTCGAGGGACTTCTGATGTGGTTTCGGCCAAACCACAGGGACGAACAGTATAATTTACTCTTTGTTTAATTTATGTTTTAACACAATAGTTTATATGTTTGCTTTATGATCCATCAAAATAAGAGAAATTTGCAAAATATGTCCCCATGGTATGTCTAATTCACAGCCATAGTCTTTGTGTTTACGAAAATGCATGCGTCATCTATGTGCCAAACCTTTGGCATGGTCATGCACAGGACCGTCTTTGAGGGTATGCAAGGTGAGCGACCGCTCAGGGCCCCAGAAATTTTAGGGCCCCCAAAGTTGTCTCATTAATAATTATATGCATGTGTAGACATATTTTTCACGAAGAAAAAAGTATTTAGATGGGAAAATATCTTAAAATATAATATGTTAGAACGTTTAAATAACTAATTGCATTATATCTTACTAGTTGGATACCCGCGCACAGCGGCGGCGATAAATATAGTTATATAATAAATATAGTAAATGAATTGCTAACCCAACTCTCCTCGCAATTCCCTACCCGATTAGTGAATTCATTTCACAACGCTCCAAAAGTCCAAATGTATATGTGTTAGTTGTATGTGTTTGTTTGGGTTTTCCGTATCTTTCCCGTGACATCATTTTTCCCGCATATAAAAAGACCTTCACAATCTCTTACCCGTCAAACACTTTCCCAAAAGTAAATGATTTTGATATATAAAGTTTGTATTGATTGAAATAAAGGTTAAAGTTATAAAATTTTGAATCAAAATAAAATAAACCTACTAAAAATGTAAAAACTAAAAACTCATAAAAATATATCAAAATGGATGTTGAATTACACAAAATTTTAAAAAATATGGTAAAATTAGATCATAAAAAAATTAAACGAATTAAAAGATATTTAAATTTAAAAGTAAAGGTGATTAATTAGTTAAGAAGTGACATGTGTCACCCCATTATTGGAGCTCCTTATTATAGTTTGTTAGAGCTCCTCCCTTTTTGTTATTTTTTAGTTAGAGAAGTGACACATGTCACTCAATGATTGGAGCTCCTTATCTTAATTTTTTGTGGAGCCCACAACTTAAATGTTTTATATAGTAGTATATATAAACGGTGACACTTTATATATAATAATTTCATACAGGGCCTTCACAAATTTCGCCGATTCATGGGACGGCTGTAGCAACCGGTAATTTTTCAAACCTATTTTAATAGTAAAATTTCTTTTTTTTTTATTAATTTTTTTTCACTACGGATTTTTTTAAACCAATTTGAAGTCGAATACGAGAGGTTATCTCGTTAAACATGGAAGCCGACTCGCATCGCGTATCGGTATAACCGTAAACTCGATAATGTATTGGGATATACATTATGCTTTAGTGTCAGTTATATTTGGCATGAGTTTCATGTCGAGTCTTTGTTTATTGATTACCACACGAAAGGTTGATACTCAACTTTTATTACAAGAAACGACACAAAACATATTATATGATATCGATACGAATATTCCACGAAAACTAAGACACGTTATCTTTCGGAGATTCATTTGATATGCTAGAGTTATTATGAGATGACTGTATATTAATTAGGTTGTGTCAATCCCGTACCGTTGTACATGTACTCTCGATACTGTTGTGATAGCTTCTTGATGCCAGTTGTGTTCGTTATGGTCCTTGCGTTACTTCATAAGGTGAGTTCATGACCCCTACTTTACTTGTTTTGAAAACACTTTCGGGGGAGAATACATGCTTGATTTACTAAATTCCAATTATTGCCAATGACTTGTTCTTGAGAACTTTATGTGCTTTGCTAAATAACTTTGTCAGTTATTCAATTTTCATTACAATAACATTACAGTATTTCATACGCTGTGCAAAATTCATATTATTTTATTTTGGACATATATGTGTATGTAATTTGTATGCATCATGATCAAGGATTTATAGTTCATCTTTGGGTAGAGGCACCCAGTCCATCTTTGGGTAGAGGCACCAAGTTCATCTTTGGGTAGAGGCACTCAATTTACCTTTGGAAAGAGGCACCCAGTGTATTTGTATTCTATTGTGACCATGTGGTGGTCGGATTAAATGTTGTGGATTGCATTTTATTTACTACTTGCTCAGCACTATTACTTATATATATGTCCTACTCGTATATCAATGCACAGCAAAACTGATTTAGTACTTTATTTACAAACCTATGAACTCACCAACCTCGTGTTGACATTTTTAGCATGTATTTTCAGGTTTAATGCAACAACTTACTTTGGAGGCTTTTAGCACGACATGGCATGGTCATAAGATACTCTGACATTTTTTTGGGACCGCTTTATTATTATTATGGGCCTGTATTTCCGCACTAATTTTGAATAATGTAAACTTTATACATTTGGATATGAATTTTCTTAATGTAAAACCGTTGTTTTATACTTTGTGTTGTGATACGAATTAGTAGCACCCCACTACCCGAATGCTTCCGCTGTGCCAAATTTAGGGGTGTTACAACGGCCCTGGTCATGCATATATTGTTTTTGTCCGAAAGTGACTAAAGTAACATTTCCTTCGGTGAGAACTTGCCATTCTATTTTGGGGCATTATAGTCATTTCTCTTTTGCGCTGGGTCCATATGCAAAACAATGGTTTCTCACAAGGACGATGTCTGCACTTTTAAAAACGTAAGTATTGCCCCTCTGATTTAACACATGGATGGTTTTTGCTATTTACTCTCAAAATAATATTGTATATAGAGTGTCCAATCCTTCATGCTAACCTTGGATAAACAAAAAGGGGACATCATAACGAGTTAAAATTAGGTAGGTTAATATTTGTAAAGGGCCTTTATTCCGTTTCACAAATGATCATAAAAGTAGAAGGGGTAAGCAATCCCAAACACCCTCATAAGTGCTTATTTATCATATCAGGTTGCAATTGATTATAATCCGATAAGCAATTTCAATAACCAAATTAAATCCCAAAACCGGTGTATAATCTCATGGTATAAGCATGTCCAAATTTAAACAAGGCGAGTAATCAACTTAAAAGTCCCTTCTTCATTGTGTGAATAACAGTTATGAATTGGGGTGGAGAGAAATGGTTGATAACTATGGACTCCATGAAAACAAGCACATTGTGAGCTTGTATGCTTTACTCACTTTTCGGGCACTGCCATTCTGAAGATATTACTTCTTCGCGGGAATGACAAGTACCTTTCAACTAGACTCAATAAACACTTTCATCCAACGGTTTTGTGCACGATCTGTTTTGAGATTTTTGTGGAGTAGGTATTGTGTTCCTACTTTTAACTTTCCAATATTTCTTTTATAGCTTTCATTTGATTAGGAGTGATAATTTTGACTCGTTTACTTATGAACGGGTTGATTTAGGTTATAATTTATCTCTAACGGGTTAAACAGATAAAATTAAAAAATGGCTTCAACGGAAAAAGGTCAAAAGTCGCCCAAACTGTTTTATATTGCATAAAACCTTTTTAAATAATTGTATTTAGAAAAGTAGATTTTATCTAAATAGTCTAATTTTGGTAGTCATATTTGACACACTGATTATCTATTTGAGAAAGTCAAAAGTTTGGGGAAATATTGTGCCGAGCCATATCAATACTCCGATCCCAAATTGACCTACTACTCCACCCATAAGACCGCAGATTTTTGGCCTCTACATATGATTTGCTGTTTGTATCCAGGTGGAAATGGTTATGGATGTCAATGATCAAGTTCCTTTAAAACAGAAAATGATCAGAAGCAGTCGTAAAGTATCTTTAAAAACAGGTTCACCACTAGAGTCTGTTGGAAAATTTAGTGCACTTGTGGGATTAGTTCACACCTTGTAATGGGTTAGAGGTGCGGAGTGTACACCCATAAGGTCCATGAACACCGACTCTTATAGTGGTTTGTATTGGTAGTACCGGTGAAATCTTGCTTGGTGAAAATCTTGTTAGTGAAAGTACTTGCATGGAAAGTACCGCTTGTGGTTTCCATCGATAAGCGATGCTTCCACCGATAGGCGATGTTTCCACCGATAGCACCGTGAAATCTTGATGCTATGAAAGATCGATAAGCGAGATTTCCAGCGATAGGCTATATTTCCACCGTAAGTGAAAGCACCGCTAGTGGAAAGTATCGCTTATGGAAAGTCTTGCTAAATGGCGCTTACAACTTCTTTATGACCACGTTTAATTGGTCATGTAACCACTAACGGCTATAATGGGGATAATTATGAGGCTATTAATGGGCGATTAATACTCATATTTCCATTGGAATAGCTCAAGAGTAACCTCCTATATATAGGAGATCCGAACATGCATGAGGAACACACGAAAACACTAAATACTTATAAGCAAAGGGTTATAGAATTGTGCCTAATTCTCTAATCGCATTTGGTCTTATCCCAAGTAGATATTCGTGATACCCGGGCATTAGGGTCGAATAGTTTACTTTGGAAAGTGATCACATGATTCAAGTGATATCCGGTAACCACCTAATGGTATTGCTACCGACATTGATTATCTTCACCTCACTCTTTGGGCCACATCGCCAACAATCAAAGTAAACTATTTTGTGATAATCAATGGCAACCTGCGCAATGAAACACATGGCTTCAAACTTTGCTAAGTCGGACAAGTTTGAAGGGTGGACTTTAGGAGGTGGCGAAGAAGATGCACTTCTTCTTTGTCAAGCATGAGTGTAGTCTATGTCTTGACTACTCCAATTCACGATGATGGTGATGATACTACTATGGAGCGGATCGGAGGAGGAGCAAGTGGGAGAATGATGACTACATATGCAGAGGTCTTATTCGAATGGTATGTCGATTCTTTGTTTGATATTTATCGAACTTTGAATCTTCCAAAGAACGTGGATTCCTTGGATGCCAAATATATGGTGAGGATGCATCAAGTAAGAAGTTTCTTGTTAGTAATTTCACAAATTACAAAATGACCGATTCAAGACCGGTTATGGAACAATACAATGAACTTCTTGGAATACTTGGAAGGTTTACACAACACCAAATGAACATGGATGAGGCTATCAAAGTCTCTTGTGTCATTGACAAACTCCCTCCTTCTTGGAAAGATTTCAAGCATACCTTGAAACATATGAAGGAGGAGTTAACTCTTGTTGAGTTAGGCGGTCATCCGCACATTGAGGAATCTCTCAAGGTGCGGGATAATGACAAGCCAAAGAGTAGCAATGCTATTGGACCATCTGTTGTCAATATGGTGGAGCATAAAACTCCACCGGTACAATGACAACAAAGGCAAACGCAAATTTCATGATAACACAGCGGCGATCCTAACAAGAAGGCAACACCTACTTGTTGGAAATGTGGCAAGACGGTCACATTAAAAGGACTGCAGGGTGTTAAAATTGGTGGTAAAGCCAATGGATCAAGCACTAATGGTTCGGGGAGTGGTGGTTCACCAACTCACCGAAAGGTCGAATATGTTTAATAAGTCTTTTCGGTTTATTATGTTACATATGTATCTCAATCTTTTATGTGCGGGATGATGATGTTGCGTGGTGGGTTGACTCGGTGCAACAGTTCATGTGTGCAAAGATAGAAGTCGGTTCAAGACTTATGAGTCACCGAATGATGGTTCTATTCTTCACATGGGAAATGAGTCAACGACCTTGGTGCATGGTCGTGGTTGTGTAGATCTTAGGTTTAGTTCAGAAAGATTGTAACTTTGTTTAATGTTATTCATGTTCCGATATCGGGAAGAACTTGGTTTCAAGTAGTGTTTTGAATAATCATGGATATAAACAAGTTATTGAATCGATAAATTTGTTCTTTCTAAATGTGGTGTTTTTATTGGTTTTGGTTATTTATGTAATCAAATATTCAGCTTAATATTACCAGCGACGATGTTATTTCGACTTTTGTGACCACATAATCAGAGTGATTCTAACCTTTGGCATGCTAGACTTGGTCATGTTCACTATAAAAGGATGCAAGATATGTCTATGGATGGTTTAATCCTCGCTTTTGACATGGACACCGAAAAGTGTAAAACTTGCATGTTGACCAAGATAACCAAGAAACCCTTTCGGGGTGTTAGTCGTGAGACTAAGATCTTGGAGCTTATTCACAGATGACACATGTGATTTGCATGCAACTCCTTCTTTGGGGAATAAGAAGTACTTTGTGACATTTATTGATGATGCTTCTAGACTTTGTTATGTCTATCTATTACATACCAAGGATGAAGCATTAGATAAGTCAAAGTGTTTAAAAGCTGTTGAATTACAACTTGGGTCTTTGATCAAAGATTAAGGATCGATAGGGAGGTGAGTACATGGATACCAAGATTTTGACTGTTGGAATAATCCATGAAACGATCGCCCTTTATACTCCTCAAAAAATGGTATTTCGTAAGGAAAAACAGGTGCTTAAGGAGATGGTTAATTCCATGTTGTCCTATTCAGATCGAGTCAAGGGTTCGGGGTGAAGCTATGTTAACACTTGCTATTTGCTAAATAGGGTTCCCAACAAAGGAACAAGGTTACCCCTTATGAACTCGGACTAAAAGGAAACCCAACCTGAACTATCTCGTGGTCCGGGTTGTAGGGTTTTGTAAGACTCCACGATCCAAAGCAAAGACTTTGGGTGAAAGAGGCATTGATCGCATCTTTGTTGGATATCTTGAGCATTCCAAGGCTTTTAGGTTCTATGTTATTGAACCTAATGAACATGTTCGATTAACACAATAATTGAATCAAGGGATGCGATTTTGATGAGAATAGATTCTCATCGGTTCCCTAGACCAAGTCATAGGATTTCTAATGGAACTCATGACCTTTGGTGTATCGAGGTCCACGATGGTGAACCATCGGTGGTCCTCGATGAGGTTGTGGTTCAAGAACTCGAACTGTGCTCGGGAAGAGCAAAAGGTCAAGACTCCAAAGTCATTTGGACCCGAGTTTCAACTATACTTAGTTGAAAGAACTAGGGATGAGGTCTCAGACCAATACTCCTATTGCTTCATTGTTGAGGATGATCCCAAAACATTTGAAGAAGCAATGAAGTCCCACGATATTGCTTTCTGGAAAGAAGCAATTAATGATGAGATGGATTCCATCATGGGCAATAACACTTGGGTGTTGGTTGATCTACCTCCTGGTTGCAAACCTTTGGGTTGCAAATGGATTTTCAAAAGAAAAATGAAGGTAGATGGAACTATTGAAAAGTTCAAGGCTAGAATAGTTATTCATGGCTTTAAACAAAAGTCGAATAGACTATTTTGATACTTATGCCCATGTGGCTCGTGTCGATTACCATAAGATCGCCGATTGCTATGGCATCTATTCACAATCTGGTTATTCATCGATGGATGTGAAAGCAGCTTTCTTGAATGGTGAATTGGAAGAGGAGGTTTATATGAACCAACCTCGTGGCTTCATCATGCCCGTAATGAAAACAAGGTGTGTAAACCGATTAAGTCTCTTTATGGACTTAAGCAGGCACTAAGCAATGGCATCAAAATTTGATGAAGTGGTTTTGTCTAGTGGTTATGTTCTTAACCAAGTCGACAAATGTGTATATAGCAAATTTGATGAATCGGTAAATGAGTCATCATTTGTCTATATGTTGATGACATGTTGATCTTTGGCACGACCAAAATCGAGTTGACTGACAAAGGAATTTTTGTCAAAGACATGGGGAGGCGATGTTATCCTTGGTATAAGGATTAAACATGAAAGTAAAGAATTTCTATCTCTCGCCTCATTATATTGAGAAGGTCTTGAGGAAATTCAATTACTTTGATTGTACTCCGGTGAGTACACCTATGGATACTTGTGAGAAGTCGATGCCTAATCATGGCAAGGTCAGATCTCAACTTGAGTATTCTAGGGTAATTGGTGCTGATGTATGCCATGACTTATACAAGGCACGATATTGGTTTTGCGGTGGGAAAATTGAGCGGTATACTAGCAATCCTAGTGCTCATCATCGCAAGCGATTCGAGGGTATCAAGTATTTGAAGAGAACTATGGATTATAGTCTCTCATATACTTGTTACCCATCGGTGTTGGAAGGTTACACCGATGCAAGTTGGATCGATAACATCAAGACAATTGCCTACCGGTGGTTGGGTATTCCTACTTGGTGGAGGTGCAATTTCTTGGGCATCCAAGAAACAAACTTGCATCACCAGTTCAACAATGGAATCTGAATTTGTGGCTCTAGCATTACGGTAAAGAAGTCAATGGTTGAAAAACTTGCTTCTTGAGATTCCATTGTGGCCTAAACCTCTGACACCTATTTCTATCCGGTGTGATAGTGCACTACATTGGCTAAGGCTTATAGCCGATGTACAATGGTAAGTCTAGACACTTAGGTGTCGTGCATATCATGATTTGTGAGCTTATCATGAATGGGTGGTATCTATAGAGTTTGTGAGATCTCAATGAACTTAGCCGATCACTGACGAAGGGTCCGCTAGAGACTTGGTTATAAAGTCTCGCTAAAGGGATGGGTTTAAGTCAAACTTAGTCATCGAATGCTAGGACACCCAACTCCTCCCGAGGAAACTTAGGGCCGAGTTCAATGTGGAAAGTCGAACATTCGGTGGACTGGAGCACATGTTTTATTTACATCCCAAGGTTGTGCTCGGAACTTCTGAAAGGAGGATGAAGTTTTAATTTTCAATGGTTAATTTTCTTTGAAAAAGCGCTTGGCGGGAGCATGACTAAAGAGGAACCACCTATGTAAATGTTGAAGTTTTGCCGCCAGAAGCTTTGGACTTTTAGCTTTACAACATTTATGAATTTGGATATGGACACATGGCTTGTATAGTGTCGGGAGCTTGTAAGTGTTTGAAAACTTGTGTGTAGTTATCTTCGGTATTCAAATGGGTTGAAGGGTTCAATTCTTAGAACACCACGATTCTCGAATATTTGAACGTGTAATTACTAAGATGGAAATTCAATCCTCGGGACATTTTCATTTATGCACATGTTTTGATTGATGTTTATTTTTCATGCAAAGGAAGTGAACTAAATTTGGGGAGGATTGTTGGAAAATTTAGTGCACTTGTGGGATTAGTTCACACCTTGTAATGGGTTGGGAGGCACGGAGTGTACACCCATAAGGTCCATGAACACCGACTCTTATAGTGGTTTGTATTGGTAGTCTTGGTGAAAGTCTTGCTTGGTGAAAATCTTGTTGGTGAAAGTATCGCTGCGGAAAATCTTGCTTATGGTTTCCAGCGATAAGCGGTGCTTCCATCGATAAGCGATGTTTCCACCGATAGCACCGTGAAAGCATCGATGCTATGAAATCGATAGCGATATTTCATCGATAGGTCAGATATTTCCACCGTAAGTGAAAGTCTGCTAGTGGAAAATCTTCGCTTATGGAAAGTCTTCGCTAAATGGCGCTTACAACTTCTTTATGACCACGTTTAATTGGTCATGTAACCACTAACGGCTATAATGGGGATAATTATGAGGCTATTAATGGGCGATTAATACTCATAATTCCATTGGAATAGCTCAAGAGTAACCTCCTATATATAGGAGATCCGAACATGCATGAGGAACACACGAAAACACTAAATACTTATAGCGAAAGGGTTATAAATTGTGCCTAATTCTCTAGCGCATTTGGTCTTATCCCAGTAGATATTCGTGATACCCGGGCATTGGGTCGAATAGTTTACTTTGGAAAGTGATCACACGATTCCAAGTGATATCCGTAACCACCTAGTGGTATTGCTACTGAAATTGATTATCTTCACCCTGCTACTAGGCCACATACGCCAACAGAGTCACATGCTGCAACTGTTCTTACACCTTATGCGTTTTGCAAATTGCAAGAACAACTTGTATGTTAATGTTTTATTGTTTAGTCAAAGATCAAAATTTAGACAATTGTTAGGTTGTTTCAAGTGTCAGTGATCATGTTTTTTTTTTTTGGTTCGTGTTAAATGTAAGTTTAAAAAAGGGTTTATAACAAATCATTCCATTTTAAATGTGCTTGTGTTGTTAAACATTAAACTATGTATATATTTAATTGTCGTTTCATGTTATATGAAAAGCCTTAATTTGTTTTACTATATTGTAGTTAATTTATATCGAAGAGTGATAAATTGCTAAGATTGCATGTAATTCTCATCACTCCTTCATATTTCATATCAGCGCCACATCAACATTGAGCACATCAACCACCCCTTCACCTTTCATTCGCAATGATCACTGCTCCTTTTCACGTTTAAACATATCTTACAAAATCCCCTACACACAATCAAAAATATAAATAATAAACACTTGCACAAATATCGAGTGGTGAGCACCCTCACCACTCACTCCTCATTTCCTCCCATACTTACGCATGACCTATACACACACAATGGTGTGAAACTGTGAATGTTGTGAATGTTGAGGAGATGAGATGGAAGGTGACCCCTCACACTCATTGAACCTAGCTAAGGGGTTTTACATATAAAAAGTATGGACTTTTATTTCGTTGGAAAGAGCAATATTTGAAGAAATGTATGCATTTTCATGCTTTTGACTTTTAGTTTTTGTTTTGTCTAAGATAAAATTTTAGATGATTTTTAGATTGTTTCAAGTGACCGTGTTTTGGTTTAATGTTCGAACGATGTTTTAAAGATGTTGGCAAATAAACTTTTCGAGTTTAAACATGTTTGTGTTGGTAAATAGAATAAAACTTCTCCGATGCAACGCACGAGCATAATGCTAGTTATCCATTGTTAGAAAGTTAGGATGTGTTTATTTTTTTTAAAAAGGCTCTTATGACCTCTAAATCGAACTGCTCGAGACGCGGTCGACATTTTGGCCGTTCGAGACCGTTTTTCCCGTTCGAGCCGATCGGGCGGTAAGATCTTAATGGTCTAGACTTGAGAGGGTGTCTTAATGCCTCTTGTTGACACAAAATAACCAAAAAAAATTTTGTACGAGCAAGCAAATGTGCGGTTCAAACATGAGTTTTTTTTCCCCGTTCAGATGCGGTCAGATTCAGACATTTACGCCTCAAATTGAAATTCAGATATGCGGTTCAGATTTAGATTCAGAGCCTTTTAAAAAACAAACACCACCTTAGACATGGCCCACGTACAATTTTTATTATTATAGAAGAGAATGTTGGGACAAACTGACTATGGGCAACATTAAACAAACTAAACATGAAACTAATTAGACCACATTATTTTGGTTAAGTTAAGACAAAACTAGTAAGGAACTGAAGGCAATTCTGCCATTGAATTAAATTATGTTATATAGACAACTTGATTAAACCAAATGACCATTGTGTATAAAAATATAAGTTTTTCAGTTTATGTGAACAACCCATAAAAAAATGTATCTAACTATTAAATTAATTGCCAATGATAAATTAGTAAGACTATAAAAATAAAGTAACTTCCAATGCCGTCTTCCACGGGTTATGGGTACCCAATACCGTTTCCGGTGTTTGGGGGAGGTTAAGATGCAGACAGCCTTACCCCTACCTAAGGTAGAGAGGTCGCTTCGGTTCTACCAAAGGTAGAAAGAACCTCTGCCTTTTGTGGGGAGTGAGGATCGAACCCCGACCTCTCGATTGAGAGGCAAGTGATTTTCCAACTGATCCAACCCTACTTGTTTGTTTATTAAAGAAGTGATTCTTTCATTTCAAGCATCATATCAACTCCATAGATTAGCAGCTAGATGTGTCTAGTTCCACTTAAATTTATTGAAGCAAAGTTTGAAGAAAATTTAATTATCAAACGGTCAAAGAACCGATTTCCCTAAATAAGCTTACAAAAACACTCTAAATCATTACTATATAAGCTAGCGAGTCATCTAAATAAACTTACAAGAAAATTCTCAATAATATTATAAGACATAGGATGTGTTTGGTGAAAGTAGCGATGGTCGTGAAATTTGTCTTGTGATGGTCATCGCATCTCACGCTCATGACTTCTTAAATAAGCATTGAAAAATTAGATTTCTTAAAAATTAGCCACCGCTCACCGCTCTTTGCCAAATCATCATTAGAAATCAAAATGCTCATTGCTCACCGCTCCAAAAAGCTCTAAAAAGCTCCGCGCCAAACATAGCCATAATGTTCAATAATTAGCAGGAAATCTAATTTTCTTTGATAAGTGAAATTCAAACATAATCAGTTACATAAAATAAAAAGTTAAGAATTTATACAAGTTACTAGTTCTACACAAACAGTATAGTTTTTGTTTTACTTTAACTAAACCATTCGTCCGAAACCAATAACATAATACTAATCCCAATCTAAAGAGCCAATTAGACCAATCTATATAACTATGCACATATTCTCTTCTTTACGCCATGTGAGATACAATTCTTTTGTTGCCGTAATCACATATTATTATGTTCTTTTTACAAATTGTTATAGAATCAATATTAACACCTTGTGTTAATGTTCATCACTTAGTTTGTTTAGTTTATGTCTTGACATTTTATTTACTTTTGCCCCATTCATGGATTTAAACATGTCGAAAATCATGATTCGAAATCGTTGTTGTGTACTATTGGTTGGATGAATAACTTCATGTTGTAATTGTACTATTAATTCTGCTCCATCTGTTTGGATGCAATATCGAGATTTAATATGATAAATATGTAAGACAATGAAACCCGTAGGTATAACTTTATTGATGTCCATTATTTATAATGGTAAAACCCTAATTCCCAAAACCCACAAACCGGGCTTGGGCCTAATTATCCACTAATACTCTCACACAGATTCGAGCGGCGAAATCGCGGCTCGAGCCGAGAAGTAAACTAAGAAAACAAAATAAAACAATAACCAATCGACAACACGTGGTGACAAACGAAACAGAAAACAATGGTGGACAACTGGTGGTCGACAAACAAACCAAACTCTTGGTCGACAACTCTAAGCTCGACAAACAGGTAAACGAAAAAAATAAATAAATAAATAAATTGGACTCGGAAAGAACATATATATGAAAACAACCAAAAACAATTATTTGGAAAGCGTTTAGAAACCATCATACTAACAACTATTATTCGATAGATTTAAGCAGCGAGGATAACGTGTCATCGGCATCAAACTTTGCACGTACTTGGTCTAGAGGTGGAAGGTGTTCTTCGATTAACATGCACATGCACGTACAATAAGTACTTAATTAAAGAAGTTAAGGAAGATCATTCTTTTTCGTTCGGTACATGTGCGACGAGGTTTATAAAACCAATGAAACGCTTCCACGACTTCCAAACACTCATGCATCGGCGAGATCCTTCATGGACATTCTTAATAATACCTCCTCAATGATATGTGACATAATCTCGCTTCGATCCGCTAAGATCAAAACTTACGATTCTTTGCTTGAATGCCATTGTTATTCGATCTTGAATTCCATTGACGGTAAATATTGAGGTGGGGTTAGGGTTTGAAGGAGCCCTCGAACCTCCGTGTGCCGGCCGGCGGAGGAGGCGGAAGCGGTTTTGTTTAGAGTTTTGAGGTATGACCGATTAAGCATGATAACATGTAAGACAATGAAACCCGTAGGTATAACTTTATTGATGTCCATTATTTATAATGGTAAAACCCTAATTCCCAAAACCCACAAACCGGGCTTGGGCCTAATTATCCACTAATAAAATAGTGCTAGCAAGTTTTTGAAAACCATGATCAGGAGTTGGTTTTGAGAGATTGAAGCTCAACTCTTAGTGTGATTTTGCTTGTACTAGAGTTACTATCACGAATTATGTGCCCCTAACAATAGTATAGAACGCATTTGAAAATTATACCGTCCATCCCATGGCAGTAAAAAATGGTTAAAGCTAGAATCACATTTCTCCGTTTTTGTGTCCTATTATAAAAAAAGGTTCGGCCTCCCCGGATAACCGGAATAAGGAAAACCTAATCTTTTTACTATATGGACGACAATTTTACCAATGATTTATATTATAGGGAAAACTTGATTAAACCAGATAAACACTGAGCAATTCAATTAACATTGACAAAAGATAAGTTCTTCAATTGATTTATCTTTTGTTCATGCACTTTCTGATTAAAAAACGTGACTAAACCATAACATTAAATCCTTTTTTTTTTTTTTTTTTTTGTAAGACTAATAATTTACGTACAAATTCAATTCTAGAAGACATTAAGTAATCGTCATCATTCAAGTTGTTTTCAGTATTTCAAAACTCAATTGAAAAGACATTAAGGAGTTATTTTTGTTACCAGAAAAATACATTAAAAAGTTGTTGTTTTAATTATTTTAAAACTTAGCTGAAAAAATATTAAAATGTTATACAAGTTAACAACTTAGGCATGCCGGAATTAGTTAATTTTTTTTCCTTAACCAACTCGGATGTCCCAAACGGATTACATAATATTAATCTCAGTTTGAATGGGCCATATACAATTATACATCATTGTATATAAGGAAGCACACATTCTTTTCTCTATCCAATGTGGGATTAAAAACATGAAACAAGTTTTCAAAAAGCAAACATATACAAAAAGTTGTTATAGGTATATAACTCATGTACCTAGAACAACTTTTACGTTAAATTAACCCATGTAAGTAATCAAGATTGGATTGTATAAACACACAGATAATCAAAATAACTCTTTGATTGATAATAGGAAAATAGCTCAAAACCTATTACATGTTATACAATACTTTGTATGTGTTTGTGGTATATAACCTCTTGCTAAACACCCCTATTTATACCCATAACAAACCCAGCACACTAAGTCTTGATAATGGGCCCACTAATACTCCCACATGGATTATGATGACATAGATGATGACAACCATCTAGAAGGCGGTAAATAACTCCTATTTGACTTAGAATTCCAACAATCACCCCCGAATCTCTAAGTCCTTCTAGAGATATCTTTGATTCCAATCAAGCTTCGCATTTCCTTGAACTTGGTTCGTGCCAATGGTTTTGTGAGAATGTTCGCCTTCTGTTTCTCACCGGAATATACTCCACCTCCACTGCTCGTTTTCAACACAATTGCGAATGAAATGAAACCTCGTGTGAATGTGTTTACTCCTTCCGTGAAAAGCGGATTCTTTGTTAGTTCGATAGCGGACTTGTTATCAACCCTAAGAACCACCTTCTCTTGCGTCTTGTTCATAATTTCTCCAAGCAAATCCTCGAAGCCATATTGCTTGACAAGCGACCGCGGTAGGCGCCATGAACTCGCCTCGCAAGATGATAAAGCAACGGTATCTTGCTTTTATAACACCGAGTTATCGGAGATAACCCATAGTAGAAAATGTGACCAGTTGTGCTTCTTCCATCATCCGGATCAACATTGTGACTACTATCACTAAAACCAATGATTCTGTTTTGACCCATCCTCTCGTACTTAATTCCGTAGAATGCGTTTAATTGCACGACCATGTGATTCTCTTGGACTTTGCATGTATCGGCTAATAACTCCAACCGAGTATGCCATATCGGGTCTTGTTTGCAAGAGATATCTAAGGCATCCAACCACCTTTCGATATTGTGTAGGGTCAATTTCGGGTTCATCTTCGGCCTTTGACAATTTGGTTCCCGGGTCCATGGGAATGTGAGTTGGATTGCAGTCATGCAAACCAGCTTCCTTCAGAATGCGTCGAGCATAGGCTTCTTGGTTTATCGTAATCCCCGATTCTTCTTGCTTGACTTTAATGCCCAGGTAGTAAGTCAATCTTCCGAGATCTGACATCTCGAAGTTCTTGGACATCTCGAATTTGAACCTTTTGATCATGTTCAAATTTGTACCTGTGACAAACAAATCATCAACATAAATTGCTAAAATTAGCAAGTTAGTTCCTTCTCGCTTCCGGTACACCGATGGTTCTTTCAAGCACTTGTGAAATTTCAACCCCTTCAAAATTCCATCAAGCTTCGTGTTCCATGCTCGAGGTGCTTGTCTTAGACCATAAAGTGCTTTGTTAAGGCGATACACTTTATGCTCGTTGCCTTTCCTTATATAGCCTTCCGGTTGTGACACATAAACGGTTTCCTTCAACTCTCCGTGTAAGAAAGTCGTTTTGACATCTAAGTGGTGAAGCTCCCACCCATTTGTAGCGGCTAAGGCAATGAGAAACCGGATGGTTTCGATTCGAGCTACCGGTGCAAATACCTCTTGAAAATCAATACCGGTTGTTGCACGTGCCTTTAGCAACCAACCTTGCCTTGTATTTAATGATGGTGCCGTCTGCATTTTTCTTGAGTTTGAACACCCATTTGAGTCCAATCACCTTCACCCCCATAAGCTTGTTCACAAGAATCCAAGTGTTATTCTTGTTAATCGAATTGATCTCTGCATTCATGGCTTTGACCCACTCTGGTTCTTTCTTCGCCTCTTCAACCGATCTTGGTTCGTCATTGGTTATGAGGAGAAGTTCATCAAGATTATTAAGGTTAAGCACAAAATCTTGCGATCGAGTTGGAAGTCTCCTTGTTCTCATGGGCCTTTGGTTTTGGACATTGTTCACGTTATTGTTGACCGGACTTGGTTGCTCGTTGTCTTGAACACACTCTCGTCTTCAATCTCGTGATCCGATTCA
The DNA here is from genome assembly GCA_022545495.1 of Chrysanthemum lavandulifolium. NCBI lineage: Eukaryota > Viridiplantae > Streptophyta > Magnoliopsida > Asterales > Asteraceae > Chrysanthemum > Chrysanthemum lavandulifolium. Next base: position 264,278,401 of record CM040241.1, read on the forward strand.
ATTGGTTCAGTTTGATCATTGCTTACATCATCTCCTTGGTTTATAGCCTTATCTTCTGGATAGTCCCATGGAACTATGAATGATCCCGGTTCTTCATTGTTGGTACCTGCTTCTTTGTCCCAATCCCACAATTTGGTCTCGTTAAAAATAACGTCTCGACTTACAATTATTTTTTGTGTAGCCGGGTTAAAAAGCCGATAAGCTTTCGTACCCGGTTCGGAACCAAGATGCACTAGTGGTCTTGATCTTGCATCCAACTTCTTGAGATTTACCGGTTCAACTTTCACATATGCTAGACACCCAAAGATACGAACGTTCTCCAAATTCGGTTTTCTTTTATACAACTTCTCGTACGGAGTTGTATTGCCAAGGACTCTTGTGTAAACGCGGTTGATCAAATTTGTAGAGTGTCTTACACTTCTCCCTATAGATAATTTGGAACATGCATCGCCTTCATGATACCGTGTCATGTCCATGAGTGTTCGGTTTCTTCGTTCCACAATTCCATTTTGTTGTGGTGAATATGGGGCGGTAAGATGTCGTTTGATTCCATTTATATCACAAAGGAATTAAACTCGGCGAAGTAAACTCTCCTCCTCGATCACTTCGAAACACCTTCAAAGACTTTCCGAGCTCATTCTCCACCAAAGCTTTGAATTTCTTGAAGTGTAAAAACGCCTCACTTTTCTCCTTCAAAATAAAAATCCACATATATCGTGAAAAATCATCAATTAGTGTGAAAATGTACCGATTTTGACCTTTCGTTGACGGTGTGATCGGACCGCATAAATCACCGTGAACGAGCTCCAATGGTCGTGTTGCTTTGTACATCGTCATTAATGGAAATGACTTTCTTGTTTGCTTGCCCACCAAACAAGATTCACACAATTGATTCTCACTGTTAAAATGAGGTAACCCTTTGACTAGACCTTTCTTGGACATCTTTTTCATTGACTCGAAATTGATGTGCCCAAGTCTTGCATGCCGGTACCACGTGTCTTCACTAGTCTCGAATGAAGGCAAATAGGTACTCAATTGTTAAAATTATTTTATAAAGGAGGTTTGGGTTCTTTGTACCTTCATTAATAAGCGATTGTCGACATCATGCATCGTCAAATAGTCATCTTTCATCCGAATATCACACCGGCTTGCTTGCTTGTCCGAGACCGAAAATATTATTTTCAAATCCGGTATGAAATAAATCTCCGTCATCAATCGTTGTTGTCCCGATTTTCCTTGGAAAAGAATAGAGCCTTTCCTTTAATTTCGACACACGAATTATCACCGAATTTCACCTTTCCGGTTATTCCTTCGTCGAGTTCGGAGAAAAACGATCGATTTCCCGTCATGTGATTACTTGCCCTGTTGTCCAAATACCACACATCATTTTCTTGTGCGTTGTATCGAGACGGTATCACATTCTTTTCGTTCAAAAATATTGTTTCGTGTAAAAACACAGTTTCATCAGTATCTTCTTGCTCCGTAAAATTGCTTTCTTGGAATTTTTGGAATCGGTCCGGACATTTAGACGCGTAATGACCTGATTTATCACATCTGTAACAAATAATTTTCGACAGATCTTTTTTCTGGTTTCGGTTTGAGTCGGAATTAAAATTGGGTTTGGACTTGTTGGGTTTATTAGTATATTGGGCCTTTGACCCGGATTCACTAGATGAACCCGACTCGGATCCATCTTTAATAAAAACCCCACTCCGGTTTTTATTTCCCCACTTCCCTTTCTCCTCTCTCTTTCCTCTCGACACAGAACCAGAAACACAACCATCACCGCCGCCTCCACCAGAGGTCTGGCCACCACCGGTCGATCTACCACCACGAGTAAACAATACCCTCTGCTCGTCACCACCATCTTCACCTCGTATCCTCTCTTCATAGGCTTTTAATCGTCCCACAACATCTTCAAAACCAACAGTTTTTAAATCAAGAACCTGCTCGAGTGACGCAACGAGATGGATAAACTTTCTGGGCACCACCTTTAACAACTTCTTCACAAGCTTCGATTCTTCAATTGTTTCTCCCAGTGACGCGGACTTCGAAGCAATTCCGGCGAGTTTTCCGGCGAAAACATCGATGGTCTCGGTCTCGTGCATCTTCAACCGATCAAACTCAGAGTTTAAAGTCTGCAACCTTGCTTCCTTCACTCTATCTGCTCCAACATATCGAGCTTTGATCGATTCCCACAAAGACCTTCCGGACTATCGACATCACCAATCTGCATTATCGAGTTTCGAGGATTGCTTGTGCAAACAAACCCATCACCGAGTTATTCTTCTATTCATTTTCTTACATTCTGGATCAATAGTTATCCAAGCTTTGTGAATTCTGAGTACTACCTTCATTCGTAGGGCCCAGACTGTGTAATTAGTGGATGATAGCATAGGACAAGCTACGGTGGTTGTCCCGACCTCCTTCACCCTCACCGGTGTAGGACCTGCTGCATCTTCAACGTCTGACATGGTTCAAGAAAACACCATGTATGAATTCAAAGCCCCTTCTCTCAGGCTCTGATACCAATTCAAGATTGGATTGTATAAACACACAGATAATCAAAATAACTCTTTGATTGATAATAGGAAAATAGCTCAAAACCTATTACATGTTATACAATACTTTGTATGTGTTTGTGGTATATAACTTCTTGCTAAACACCCCTATTTATACCCATAACAAACCCAGCACACTAAGTCTTGATAATGGGCCCACTAATACTCCCACATGGATTATGATGACATAGATGATGACAGCCATCTAGAAGGCGGTAAATAACTCCTATTTGACTTAGAATTCCAACAATTAAACGGGTTAAAATTGCCACCCGTCTTTTTAACCTAATGACCACACATGTTTCAGGTCCTATTCATTGAGACATGACAAAATATGGACAAAATGAAGGAAATTATTATAACTGGATTACATTTTAGAATCTAATATGAATTGCCAATTTGCACACATGGTTTTAAGAATAAAAAGACCATATGTTGATTAATTGACTTTAACAAGGTCAACGTTGATGTTGGGACAAAACGACTATGGGTGAAATTAAAGAAAATAAATTTGAAGATAATTTCACCTTATTTAGGCAAAGTTAAAGGCAAAACGCTTATGAAACACAATTTGCCATTGATTTTGTTACAGATAGACAAGTTGATTACACCAAATGCGCATTGTCTAATCCAATTCACTATGCACAAAGATAGGTTTCTCATTTATAAAATATTATGTTCATGCACCTGTTATTAAAATAATGTGAAATGTGAACATCAAGAACCTCTTATTAACTCCAAATTGGCTTAGTTAAACATCTTATATGAATTTATCTTGGCCATATAGGCTAATAAGCCTTCTAAAAAAGCTTACACATACACACTCAATCACATCACAAGACATGCTCTTGAATAAACGACAAAGTTATTTTCACTATTTATTATATGGCAAAAGATCTATAAAAAAATGTAAGATCTTATATAAGCTATTGGTTATAATGACCACTAATAATTGTTAAAGAGAATTTTAAAATTTATCCCTACATTTTCCATTAGTGCATACTCTGGCCGGAAACTCTATAAACGCCGCTGCTAAAGAGTTTGTATATGTGAAGCATGTATCTCAAATGTATGCATATTGCTATAATTTTATATAGAGGTAGCAAGATTGACCCATTTACATATGATTGGGTCAATCTGGGTTGTGTTTTGTTTAAATGGGTCAAATAAATCAAAAAGTTAAAATGGAAAGTGTTGAATGGTCAAATAGGTTAAAAGTCGCCCAAAATCTATTTTAAATGCATATGATCCTAAAACGTTTTATTCAAAGATTTAGATGCTTACTGTGATAGCATTGCTTTTTTGGTCGTATTCAATGCATTTCTTTCCTATAAGTGTGGACAATGGAGACAGTTAGACACAAAGAATTATGGGAGTCAACCCAAATACCCAATCCATAGTAAAAATTGTGGGAAACGATGTACACTTTAATTAATAAAATCAGATTATAATGATAATAAATAAATTAACAGAAATAAACAGTAGATTAAATGACAGACATAATTGGTAGAAGCAGAAGACAGACTCTATAATAATATGTAAATGAAAGCGGTAAAGGTCGTGAGCGAGGCTCGTGTTTAACACGATTCCTTAAAAAGCAGTTCGCCGTCTGCTTTCCGAGGGTATAACGTTCAAACTGCTGCCTGATCGGACGACAAACTTGCACGAAAATTCACGGTAGCTTGCGTGTTTACGATCGAAGAGGTCATTGGAATCTGCACGTAATTAATGAGCTATGTTTTTGGATGATTAAAACTGAATGAGAAGATTTTTCGAACTCATTTTAGCTCGGAAATCCCATTTTCTGCACCCCCCTTGCAGCGTAAGGTGGGAGCATAACCAACCTAAAGGAATTTGATAGCCAATATTATGATTTCCTTATAAACTAGTCTCCCTTCCTCTTCTAGGCGATGTATGATAGTTTAGCCTCACTTTGAGACACGATATCTCATTCATTTCTACTCCAATTTGTACATACTTTAGCTCGTTGTGAAGCTCTCTTTGAGGAGTACAAAATGCCCCCCAATCAACACAAATATATGTAACATATACATACATTAAATGATGTCCAAAATTTGCAAAAACCACTTTGCAAAACTCATTTTCCAACAAAAATTGCTCGTTTTTACCTAAACCCATTTTGACACATTACCCAAAATGCAAGAATTACAACAACATTAGATCATGTGACCTTACATAATATTACCAGAAATATTTATTTTCTGCTACATCTATGCGGAAGTTACCAACGATACCCAATCTTTTTAGCTCTCCAAAAGTAAAAACGAGCCATTTTACAATGGTTTTTCCTTATGGAGATCCAACTTAAGGTCGTATTCTGCTACATCCATTGATACCCAATCTTTTTCTCCAAAAGTTGCTCAGCTGGGCTGTTTAAGTTGGGTCACATGTCAAATGGGCAATTTTGGTGCTAGTCGGGTCGGATTATGCCGATCAACAAAAGGGATCTTTATCCAATTTTTTCAAGATTGTTATAATACATATTGTTCTGATATGATTGCCGAGACTATACTGATACAAAATAAATAACCATTTCTAATAGACAAACTAGAAGATTGTATGCAGTTAGAGTACACTTTGCATGACTTTCAAGTTTCAACTTATTTGAACCGTTTGACACTCTTTCCTTTTCTGTGCATACCCCATGTGACTTATTTGAGGTAGAACATTTCCCAAATCAGGTTACCATCTCTACTTTATTCCGATTCCTATATATGTCATCTCTGCGAGAGTTTGACTTCAAATATATTGCAGGGGCTTTGCTATATTTGCACAATCAGGTCCACGTACAGACAGGGGCGGAGCCAGAAAGTTTTTTTCGAGAGGGCACACTTTAACAAATTTCAGAAACTACATACAAATTGGTTCTTAAGGGGGGAAATTTAAAAAAAAAAAAAAAAAAAAAAAAAAACAAACTAAGGGTGCGTTTAGTTGGAGAAAAAATTATCTTGTTTTCTATCTCTAGTTTTGTAAAAATTTGGAAGGAAAATTTATCTCCATAAAACACTTGAAAATATAGAAAACGCGTTTAGTTGATGTTTGTATTTTCTATTTTGAAAAAAGAGATGGAGGGTTGTGGGTCACAAAGGAAAACAACTAAAATTTGTTATGTAATTTTCCTTGAAAATATAGGGGATTTTGTGTTTTGCAAAACATTTTATCTGAAAACGCTTATTTGAAAGCGATCTATGTTTTTCTTGTTTTCTACAAAACATTTTATGGAAAACCAGAGTGTTTTCCCCCCAACTAAACGCACCCTAAATGTTTTACGAATTTACACTACAATTTTTTTCGTTGGGGGGCACATGCCCCCTTTGACCCCCTTTTATCTCCGCCACTGCGTACAAACCACCATAACATTTATACTGTGCGAAAAATTGCCTGAGCTTGCTGGACTGAAAGCAATCTATCCTCAAAATTACGGGTAACATATTGTTCTTGATTGCACTATTAGTTGTAAGCTGCAAGACAAGTAATAGGCTCCTAATACTACCCAAGAGATAATAATAATTTTTTAGACACATTTTTAGCATTCTAGATGCTGAGTTTATTCATCCATTTATACCCCATCGATAAAATTTTGTAACTTTCGCACAGATGTAGCGGAAAAGAAATTGATTCTGGTTGTATTATTTAACGTCACATGAGCGAATGTCGTTGTAATTGTTGCATTTTGGTGTGGTTCAAAGGTGCTATTTATATCAAGTTGTGAAATGCTAAAACTAGCTCAGTTCTGTATTTTGCAATTATAATTTTTAGGTTTTTATATTAATGTAAAATGTAAAGTTGCATAAAGAATTATCTCATGTGTAAATTATACAATAAGCTCAAAGTTTTAAGGGGGCGTTTGGTTCACAGAATGTTTTAAGGGGGCGTTTGGTTCACAGAACGTTTGGTTCACAGAATGTAATTGATGAATAAACTCAGCATCTAGAATGCTAAAAATGTGTCTAAAAACAAACTTTACTTTTACATTGATCTGAGTACACATTGATACTTTTACATTGATCTGAATTACATTACCTCCATTCTGCGAACCAAACATACTACGTAATGTAATCAAATTACAATTACATCCAATTACGAAGGATTACGGCGAACCAAACACCCCCTTAAAGGTATCAATGTGTACTCAGATCAATGTAAAAGTAAAGTTGAAGGTAAGACATTCTAAGTTTATCATATGTCATTGTGTCAATTTTCGAACTAGAAAACACAAATGTAAGTCAGGAATTTTGATATGATTGTTGTACATCATAGATAAATACTTCAACAATAAGAATGACTGATTGGTCTCGTATTTTGGTATTTCAACGAAAAAAAAAAGTTAGCTTATATAAGTTAGTGACCGTAGATGATGCACTTTGTTACTGTATTTTTCTACTTTAACAAAGATTCATCATAACAGCCCAATAACATGATATTAATTCCAACTTGCAAAAGCCATATACACCACAATATATAAACAAGTGCAAATTCTTATCTCTACCCTATGTGGGATTAAAAACTTGAAACCAAAGTTCACATCAAAAGTAACCCCATACAAAAAATATTTAGCAATAAATAAATAAATAAATACTAAGTAGGACAAAACGTGCAGTTTTGAGTGATTTTGAACCACAACGTGTCAGAAACGCAACAAACAATTAAATAAACACATAACCAAGATAGTCGAAACTTACAAACATTCAAAAACTTATAAAATAAGTTAAGGTTTAATTTTTGGGAAGGTTTATGAAAGATCTATAGTTGCCACAGTAGATTTTGAGACGTTTGATTTCTTTCTTTATGTTTATGTAACTAATGTTTGGCATGGAACGAGCCCAATATGTGTTTAGATAAGTTGTTTAATTAAAAACATGACTACTTAAATTTCGAGAATTTTTTGGAGGGTTTATGAAGGATCTATAGTTGCCACAGAAGATTTTCGGTACTAATCCTGCTTTGGTACACGTATCGTATTAGTTGTCCCAAAATTTTTTGGCTTGATTCATAGTATTGGTCCCGTGCATCAGATATCGAGTCGATGCACTGCTTTGATACGATTCAGTTCGATCTGGGATTTGAATCCAAATACTCATCCCTACATATAATGTCATGTTTTTTACAAGTTTAATGATGCGAAAATTTCGAATCGGTTATCTTAGCTTTTACAAATTCGTATATCCCATATCGATAACATAATACTACTCTCAAATTATACTTTTGCTAGTAAACTCACTAAATAAGCTTAACATGCATAAACTAAACACTCTAATTATACTAGAAGATACACTTTTCAATATTTTTTATATCTTTTTCAATATGTTAATCGACAAAAAGTCATCTTTTAATATCTTAAAATTCAAATGACAAAAAGCTAAAATAAAAAGAAAAAGTTAAGAGCTTATATAACTAACTGAGTCAAGGAATTGAGACATAATTTCTTCTCTTTGGCCAATGTGGGATTGAAAAGTCATAGTTCATCACTTTATTCGGATGTAGTTTTGTTTTTATTTTTCACACATGTTATTTATGTGTTTCCTTCATGAATAGAGATAGGAGATACATTTCACAAACGAGTTGGGTGAATTTATCCATATTCTTGTTCTTTGTTTAATAATATAAGAAACCATTATTATTCATCCATTTATACCTATAGATAAAATTTTGCAACTTCCGCACAGATATAGTGGAAAAGAAATTGTTTCTGGTTGTATTATGTAAGGTCACATGATCTAATGTCGTTGTAATTGTTGCATTTTGGTGTGGTTAAAAGGTGCTATTTATATCAAGTTGTGAAATACTAAAACTAGCTCAATAATGTATTTTCAATTATAATTTTTCGGTTTTTATCTTATTAATGTTAAGTGTAAAGTTGCATAAAGGATCAATGTGTACTCAGATCAATGTAAAAGTAAAGTTGAGTGTATGACCATTACTAATTTTATCATATTTCAAAATGTCGTCAATTTTCGAACTTGAAAACACAAATGTAAATCAGGAATTTTGATATGATTTTTGGTAATTTAACCGACAAAAACTCAGAAACTTATATAAGTTTGTGAGTTACTATAATGATTTTGTTACCGTATTATTGTACTTTAACAAAGATTCATCATAGCAGCCCAATAACATGATATTAATTCCAACTTGCAAAAGCCATATACACCACAATATATAAGCAAGCGCAAATTCTCATCTCTACCCTATGTGGGATTACAAACTTGAAACCAAAGTTCACAACAAAATTAACCCCATACAAAAAAATTGTTTAGATGACATAACCCTTTTGTTGCCTTAAACAAATACTACTAGTTGTATTATTTATGATCTTTTTACACATTGTTCTATAGACATATAGCATCTTATAAAAGTGTTGAGCACTTTATACAATTAATATAGTTTCTTTAGTTTATGTTTCAACACATGTTATTACGTATGGCAACAAAAAATGGCGTCTAACATATATAAGTTATTCGACTTTGTTTCTCTTGTATTCCTTGTTAGCTATTTTCAAATCTAATAAGTTATCCATTTCCTTACAAACTATTTGCGAATTCTTTCTCTAACATCAATGTAATTTGAAATCAGTGATAAATTTGTCTTTTAGATCTTTTTTTATCTCAGGTTCACCTTAATTTGAAGAGTGAAACGTATCTCATTCCTTAAATCAAATTCAATGATGGAAAAGTTAAAGGAAGCTTAAGAAATATTCATATAAATCATAAGATAGGCCATTATATTAGAGTAAAATTAATGCCATAATCGTGAGTTTTGGAATTAGCATTTACTGGAAGTTTATATCAACTCTCGAAATTAGCTTCGTGAACATCTAGCTTATTTTTGCTATATAAGTTAATAAGCCTTCTAAAGAAGCACATTAGAAGACATAAATCTTTAATATTTTACCGACCAGATTTGTTTTTAATATTAAAAAATCTAACTAAGAAGTTAAAATATTGAAAAGTTTATATACATTGTCGATGCGGAAATTTCGAATCGGTTATTTTTGCTTAAACAAATCCGTATATCCCATATCGATAACATGGTACTACTCTTAATTTATACTTTTGCTAGTAAACTCTCTGAATAAGCTTAAACAAAACACTCTGATTTTGCTGGAAGACACTTTTCAATAATTTTTTAATATCTTTTTCGATATGTTAATCGACAAAAAGTCATCTTACACATAAATAGTTCTACAAGGAATAATCTAGAACTCGGGCTTGAGCCCAATACAAATAATATCGGCCCAATACAAATAACATCGACTAACAATCTTTAATATCTTAGAATTCAAATAACAAAAAGTTTTAAAAAAATGTAAAATTAAGAACTTATATAAGTAAGTGAGACAAACACAATTCCTTTTCTTTAACATGGCTAGTATTACTGCTCAATAACATTTCATTCATCCCAAACTAGATGTCCCAAGTACACAACACTATATATACAAACACAATTCCTTTTCTTTGACCAATGTGGGATTGAAAACACATTGTTCATCGCTTTATTCAGATGTTGTTTGTTTAGTTTATTTTTCAACACATGTTATCTATGTGTTTCATTCATGGTAACCATGGATAGAGAAAAGATGCATTTTACAAACGAGTTGGGTGAAGTTGTTCAAAACGCACATCCAAACACCCCCGTAGCTCAATGATCAATTCATCATCATCAATACGTCATAAAATAAATTTAACCAAATAGACTTAAAACTGAATTTTGAAATGTAATATATATGCACTTAAACAATGAGAAGTTAAAGCTATTTTTTTATTTAATTAAGCTCACTATTCACTTTATTGCTTATCATTTCACTGAGTGTTTGTATTAGCGTATGATTATAAGCTGATAGCGTATGAGGCTTGTAAAATAACTAGAAACTCAAGTAAGTCAAACCTTTTTAGATAAGCCACACAAAAATAAGCGTATGCAAATTCTTTAATTAATAATTAACATAAACTCGAGCTTATAAGCTATTTCAAACACTAGAATGAGCTTATTTCTGCTATATAAGCTTATAAGGTATATAATTAAGCTTAAATAAACACATAAATGGGGCTTATTTTTGCTGTTTAAGCTAATAAGCCCTCTAAATAAGCTTAAACAAGCACTCCTAATCACATTAGAAGACATACTCTTCAATAATTTAAATGACAAAAAAGTATAGGAAAAAAAATCAAGATCCTATAAAAATTATCGAGTTGTCGACAAAATGTTTTTGAAAAATTAAGAACTTATATGAGTAATTTTTGTACTTTAACAAAATTCATCACAACAACCCAACAACAAGATATTTTATCTTAACTTGTACAAACCATGTGGAATAGAAAGCTTAAAACCAAGTTTTCACAAACGTAACGCATACACAAAATTGTTCTGTGGACATAACCCTTTTAATTTGTTGCCGTAATCGAATAATGTATCATTTGTTCCTTGTTTTATTGACAAAATATAAAAGTGCTGTATAATTTTAGATATATAACATCGTTAACTTTATTCATAAATCTTAGATAGATGCATCTCATGTAATAAACTTATGTAATGATAAGTTAAAGCTTGTTGTTTGGATTTAAGCATACCGTATAGTTTATCGATAATAATAATAGTAGCGAGTGTTTTTATTAGCTTGTGGTTATAAACTAATAAGCATTTGAAATGGTAGTTTATGCTTAAAAATTACTAAAAACCTAAGTAAGTCCAAGTCTTTTTCAATAAGCCAAACACAAAAAAAAGCTTATGAAAATCTTTAATTAAGATCATAGACTTGAGCTTGTAATCTTGTTCAAACACTTTAATGAACTTATTTTTGCTATATAAGCTTTAAGCTATACAAATAAACACTTCAAGTGTACATTTTTTTTATCTGTATTTTGCTATCTAAGCTAATAGTCCCTCTAAATTAGCTTAAACAAAAACTCCTGATTACATCATAATTCATACTTTTCAATAATTTAAATGACGAAGTTAAAAAATTAAGAGCATATATAAATTAGTGGCCGAATTATGTAGAAATTGTTACTAGTATTTTTATACTTCAACAATATCTATCACAGAAGACCACTAACATAATATGAATCTCAACTTAAATAAGCCATATACAACACATTATATAACCAAGCATAACTTCTATTCTTTACTCCATGTGGGATTGAAAATTGTTTCCACAAAGTAACACCATACAAAATATTGTTCCTCTAGAGACATAATAACATGTTTTATAACTGTCCAATATCACTTTGTACCGATGTAATTTGTTTAAGAGTGAATTACACCGTTCGTTTTGTGGTTTGGCGAAATCACATCGCAAGTCCTCGACTTTCATTTTTGCATGATGAATCCTTATAATGAAGTTTTGTAACACCATCCGTCCTTATGTCTATCACCATTCATTCTTGTGGTTTGGCCAAAATCACATCAAGTCCCTCATTGTTAGGGATAGAGATATGCAGTGTTACAAAACTTCATTATAAGGATTCATCGTCTATCTTAAAGTCGATGGACTGCGATGTGATTCGTCAAACCACATGGACAACGATGTAATTACTCTTTAATTATGTTTTAACACGATGGTTTACATGTTTGCTTTATGAGCCATCAAAATAAGAGTAATTTGCAAAATCGCCCCATGGTATGTCTAATTCGCAGACCATAGTCCTTGTGTTACGAAAATGCAAAGGCGTCATCTATGTGTCAAACTTTTGGCATGGTCATGCGAGATATCGTTTCCCAAAGTAAATTGACTAAAATAACATTTCCTTCGGTGAGAACTTGTAATTCTATTTTGGGGCATTATAATCATTTCTCTTTTGCGCGGGTCCATATGCAAATCCATGGTTTCTCACAAGGACGATATCAGCACTTTTGAAAACGTAAGTATTGCCCCTCTGATTTAACACATGGACGGTTTTTGCTATTTCCTCTCAAAATAATACTGTAGATAGAGTGTCCAATCCTTCATTCTAACTTTGGATAAACAAAAAGGTGACATCGTAATGAGTTAAAATTAGTTAGGTTAGTATTTGTAAAGGGCCTTTATTCCGTATCACAAATGATCATAAAAGCAAAAGGGGTAAGCAATCCCGAACACCCTCATAAGTGCTTATTTATCATACCAGGTCGCAATTGATTAGAGTCCGATAAGCACTTTCAATAACCAAATTAAATCCGAAAACCCGTATATAATCTCATGGTATAAGCATGTCCAAATTTAAACAAGTCAAGTAATCAACTTAAAAGTCCCTTCTTCATTTTGTGAATAACAGTGATGAATTGAGGTGGAGAGAAATGGTTGATAACTATGGACTCCATGAAAACAAGCACATTGTGAGCTTGTAAGCTTTACGTACTTTTTGGGCACTTCCATTCTTTCAACTAGACTCAATAAACACTTTCATCCAACGGTTTTTAAGTGCATAGTATGTTCTTGAAAATTTTGTGGAGTAGGTATTGTGTTCCTACTTTTAACTTTCCAATATTTCTTTTATAGCTTTCATTTGATTAGGAGTGATAATTTTGACTCATTTACTTATGAACGGGTTGATTTAGGTTATAATTTATCTCTAACGAGTCAAACAGATAAAATTGAAAAATGGCTTCAAAGGAAAAAGGTCAAAAGTCATCCAAACTGTTTTATATTGCATAAAACCTTTTTGAATAATTTTATTTAGAAAAGTAGCTTTTTATAGAAATAGTCTAATTTTGGTTGTCATATTTGACACACTGATTGTCTATTTGAGAAAGTCAAAAGTTTGGGGAAATACTGTACCGAGCCATATCAATATTCCGATCCTAAATTGACCTGCTACTCCACCCACAAAACTGTTGGGATTTAAGATCTAGTTAACCAGTAACCTCTACGAGTACGCAGCGGATAAAGGATCTAGTTAATACAATTATGTTAACACGTAAATAATAAACACATAATTAATACATTATTAATTAATTAAAAGGGAATAAAGAAGCTAACCTTGCTTGGCAATTGAACTCTAGTAACGGAACAAGAAACCCTACGAAACCTTTAATTATCTAAAGTAGATACCTCGAAGAGTATCACACACAAACCCGATTCACGTATACGTTCGATATAGCTAGTCGAGAACGTAACAATAAAAACCAAACAACACCTTGTAACTTGAATATATAACCCCACGAGTAGAAAACCCACAAAGAGACAAGCTACTTTCCTGCCCACTATTTATTGATGTTGCTTTTGTGTCCACCAGGAAACAAAGAAACAACCTGCTGCTGCTTTTGTGTCGACCAGGAAACAAAGAAACAACCTTTTACCAATTTATCTAAACACTTGTACTTAAACAAGTTTAGAACCAAAACCAAGTACTTCTTGTCAACTTGTGAAGCCAATCGACCAAGAAGAAAAACAAGGAATAGAATATCGGTTTTAGGGTTTAGAGAAGCTGATATTATGCATGAGAATACAAGAGGTGGAGAGGAGTTTATATAGTGCACAAGTCGAACCCTAGAGAAAACCCCTAGCTTGGTCGACAAGTCACAAAACAAACCCAACCCACTCCAATTCTTGTACCCGATCAGTTGTGATACACAAGGCCCAAGGCTTTCACTTAACGACCCAAATAGATAGCTAAAACAGCCCACGGGTCAATATAATGATCGGGTCAGTTGCATGCATAAACGGGTAAGTTACAATTCAAGTATAAGTTACGTTCAACACGTATACTCGTGTTTATTGCGTGTGCCCCCATCGGCTCATACACGTTTAGTTGCTTTGTCGTGTTTTAATACTCCCACAAACCAACAGCTCCCACTTGGGAGTTGGTGTGTCGAATGGCACACAAAACTAACGACGGAAACGCCTAGCAAACGCTCTCACTCGCTTTTTAACTAAAAGTGTCTGTGAGAATAGTTTCGTAAAAGTTTCTCAGTAGCATGGTCATTCAATGTCTTGCTTTAATCATCCTTTATTATAGATACCGTTAAACCATGGATTATGGATCTTTAATCATTCCACATAGTTTAACCATTTAGAATCTCGTTATAGATTTTAATTCGATATACCAAATGTAATCAAGAATCATCTTGCATTACCCTTTGGGTCCGCCGAACAGATTATCCGATTAAATGCGGAGAGGCGCCATGGTATCTTTCTGGACATATCAAGTGGAGTAAAAATCCTTTATTGACTACAAGTGTTGTGGATCTTGCTTTACATCACTCCGAAATATAGCTTTATAACTACCTTGTTCGGATAGCATTTTGAATATACTTACAAAAGTGATATCCACACATAAGAACTTACTTGCATCTCAAGTTTAAGGACGAAGATAACAAACCATTTTCAATATTTTACTTATGACAAGGATCCAAAAGTAAATGTTTGAAAGTTGGGAATCAATATGCATCTCTAGTAAATACATATGAGTTTGGCGGGAACAATCCAATTCTCATTAGAATTATAACCAACACTCACATTTGCCTTATCATAACAATATTCCCATATTGTTAACCGACAATGGACATATTTTGAATGATAAATCATTTCATGGATTAAACATGCAAAAATGGAATAACAGATTATATGAATATAATAACAAATACCTCGTATCTTTATTAATCGAAAAATAATAAGCCTTACAACTCCAAATTATCCAAATACTAATTAACACACGGTTTACATGAGACTACTAGCGGTACCAAACCTATTTCTCTAGTCAATTTAGAATGCTTAGGGAAATCCAAAGCTTTCGAAAATGGATCGCCTAGATTGTCATCTCATGAACCTTTAATATCTTCACATCACCCATTTCAATGGTCTCTCAAGATAATGAACTTTAGCGCGATAATGTCTAGCACCTTTAGTGATTCCGCTTTCATTAGCTATAGTAATGGCTCCAGATTATCACAATACATATTTATGGGTTCTTCAATTGTGAGAACAATGTTCAACCCATAAATGAATTTATGAATCCATACGACCTCTTTTGATGCATCACAAGCGACAATATACTCGGCTTGATGAGCGAAGTAGCAAAAATACTTTGCTTAGTGCTTTTCCAATCAACATCACCTCCATTAAGAACAAATACATATCCATCCGAGATTTTAAGTCGTCAAGATCTATCGATATCCAAGATCGATGTAGCAAGAAACCACGAGCTCTTGTTCATCTTTTCCTCCATAGATCGAAACATATCCTTAGTATTGCGTAAATACTTAAGAATATTTTTCACAGCGGTCGATGAAGTTCACCGGATTACATTGGAATCGGCTTGTCACATTCGTGCGAACGCAACATCGTGACAGTACATCTCACAACATACATAATAGAACCTATAGCGAAGCATAAGGAATTCTTTGCATGCACTCTTTACGGCGGTGTGTTTCAAAGACCTTGTGATTTACTCAATTTAGGCTTATCTTGCATTGGGATCGCGCCACGTTTGGAGTTCTCCATACAAAATCTTTTCAAGATTTTCTCAATGTAAGCACTTTGACTCAAACCAATCAATCGTTTAGATCTGTCTCGATAGATCTTAATTCCAAGAATATATGCAACTTCTCCTAAATCTTTCATGGCGAAACATCTTCCAAGATAGGATTTTACATCTTGTAACATTGGAATATTGTTTCCCATAATCAATATGTCATCAACATACATAATTAGGAAAGTGACATAACTCACACTAGCTTTCTGATATACACATGGCTCATCTTGATGTTGAGAAAATCCAAATTTCTTTATCTCATCATCAAAACTTTTATTCCATTGCCTCGATGCTTGCTTAAGTCCATAAATGGAACTCTTGAGCTTGCATACACGGTTAGGATATTTTGGATCAACAAAACCTTCAGGTTGCTCCATATAGACTTCTTCGTAAAGATGTCCATTGAGGAAGGCGCTTTGGCGTCCATTTGCCATATCTCAAAGTCATAGTATGCGATTATGGCTATGAGAATCCTTATAGCTCTAATGTGCCTTTCACAGGAGAAAAGGTTTCTTCATAATCAATCCCGTAGGTTTGAGTGAAGCCCTTTGCTACAAGACGAGCTTTAAAAGTGTATACCTTACCATCCATGTCGGTCTTATTCTTGAAGAGCCACTTGTCGCCAACCTGTCTTGCGCTTGAGGAGGCTCAACTAAGACCAGACATCATTGTCTTTCATGGATTGCATTTCCACATTCATTGCATCAAGCCATTTCTTGGATTCGTGGATCCAAGAATGCGACTTTATAGTTATTGGGTTCACCAAGATCCCCTAACTCATGTTCCTCGTCGTCAATGTATAAACACATACGGTCGAGAGCACGGCGTGTCCTATTGGACTTCGAATGGGAACAATATCACTTTGAGGTTCTTCAATTTCTTGATCATCCTCATCATGATGAGTGCTAGTGTCTAAAGAAGGATTTGTATCTTCTTCTTGAAGTAATTCAAGATCATCCATACTCCCACTTGCTTTAAGATCCATAAGATTACTCTCAAAGAACTCGACATTTCGAGCAACAAAAACTTTGTTCTCGGATGGAAGATAAAAGAATATCCATAGTTTCCTTAGGGTATCCTACGAAGATACACTTAATAGCTCTAGGTTCAAGTTTGTCGGGTTTGGTAAGTGTATCACGCTTAGCAAGTGCCTCACAACCCCGGACTTTTAAGTAAAACGACTTAGGGCTTGCCCATGCCATACCGTATGGTGTCTTTTCAACCTTCTTAGTTGGAACCGTATTGAGAATGCGTGCGGCAGACTCAAGGCATAATCCCAAAAGGACTTTGGAAGAGTAGTTTGTTTCATCATGGAACGCACCATGTCAAGCGAGGTTCGATTTCTCCTCTCGGATACACCATTGTGTTGTGGAGTATAAGGAGGAGTCCGATGGGCAATAATCCCATGCTCCTTAAGATGATCCAAAACTCTTGACTCATATATTCACCTCCACGATCGATGCGTAGTGATTTTATGGTCTTCCGAGATGATTTTCTACTTCCTTTTGAAACACTTTGAATGTTTCAAACACTTCATGTTTATGTTTCGACAAGTAAACATAACCATACCGACTATAGTCGTCAGTGAAAGTCACGAAGTAATTTGCTCCTTGTCTAGATGTGATTCTAAATGGGCCACATACATCTGAGTGTATAAGTCCAAGCAGATCTTTAGCCCTTTCCACTTGATGTGAATAAGGTTTTCTAGCAATCTTACCAGACATACAAGCAACACACTTTTCAAGAGACTTAATGTCAGATGAGTTGAGAAGTCCATCGTGTTGCAACTTCTCCATGCGTTTCTTGATAATGTGTCCAAGACGACCATGCCACAAGAGAGCAGAGTCCAAGTTAGTCTTGGCTCTTTTATTGCTTACAGCAAACATAGAACTTTCATTTGTATTTGAATAAGACATTTCAATTTCATAAACACCATCACGAGGAATAGCGATAAAATAAACAACGTTATTCTTAGAAACCGAAATATAATTATTCGATTCAAAATAGTTAATAAAACCATCGTCATACAAACGAAATGAAATAATCCCCTAGTAATAGAGGGAGCATAATGACAATCTTTTAAAACAATAACTAATCCACTAGGGAGTGATAAATGATAGTTTCCAATAGCTTCAACTTCGCGTTGACCATTGCCCACGTACAAACTTAAAGCTCCCGGCTTCGCCTTCCCTCGCCCGCCAGACCCTAAGTATTATTACGGATGTGAGTACCACAGCCGGTGTCATATACTAAGGATGATTAAGGAAAGAGTAGAGTTATATAGTGAAAATACGAAGAACTAGCTGCAAGAGACTGTTTCTTCTTTTCATTAACTCGGCAAGATACTGGGGACAATTCCTTCTCCAATGTCCTGTCTCACCACACTGGAGCGTCCTTTGCTGGATTATCCTTCTTGGGTGGTGGAGGAATCTTGGGTTTGGAAGTATGAGGTAGTTTATGTCTAGGATCATAAGCCAGCTTGTACTTCTCATTCCCTTGTTTCCCCTTAGCAGCCATAAACGATTTATTCTTTTTGTGGTTTTTCTGGACCTTACCACCACGCACATAATGGAGTGCAGGTGCAACATCTTTCTTTGGCAACGTCTGCTCATGTTGCTTAAGCATAGCATGCGGTTCATTAATAGTCTTCCCATGCTTGTGCATATTAAAGTTCTACACAAACGAGATGTACTCTTTAGAAAGACCGATTAGGATCAAACTAATTCCATAGTGGAGAGTAATCGGGTGACCAAGACGTTCCAAGCATCAATGTAGCTCTTCATCTTTAGAACATAGGAGCTAACCGATTTACCTCTTCACGCTTGCGTGGAATTCACGTGCGGTTTGTAGAAGCTCTTGTTACGCTTGTTGAGAGAACATAGACTTCAACTCTGAAGCATGTCATAAGCACCAAGATGAGTTAGATTTCGTTGGATCTCTAACTCCATGGTCATGAGCATGAAGGCGGCTATGTCCTTTGAACCTTTAACCCAAGCGGTGTAAATGCAAGAGCCTCGAGTAGAGACAAAGTGGCGGGAGTAGCAGTGTCTTTGCGGTATGGGATGCTCTAGATAAGCTTCCTTATCTTGGTGATAGTATGATGCGGTGGCGATACCAATCAATGAAATTAGGTCCGGTGAGTTTTTGTTTCTCAAAGAAACTCCCGAGTACCGAACTATTTCCGATTGAAGTAGTCATCTACAATTGAAAAGTTCAAATAATTAGTATTTTGATAATTACATTCTTAAAGAATTAACTACCCAATTAATTACTAATAAGACTAAGATCCAACTTGCAACCCCATTAATTACCATAGGTCGACCGATGTATAAAAAATGGGACAAGAGGTAGCGACGGCGTTAATTGCATAATGCAACTCTTAGATTTATGAGGCTGTTTAAGGCATTAGTATCAAGTAATAATGCCAAAAGCATGTTTAGTTCTCATCGTATGCCTCGGGTCCGAGGTCGACTGTAAACTCGATATAAGTCGACCAAGTATGAGTGTGTAAATACTCATCATTTTTGGTCAAGTGTGTAAATCTCAACAATCGAATCAAAACATTTAAAATGCTCGAAATGCATCAAAATATCGAAAATATCTCAAAATTGCATTTTATATGTTTCGGATGCAAAATGTTTAAAATCGATGAAAATGAGCTAAGTTTGCATAATTGGCGCTTTAGTCCCCAAGTTTCAAAAGTTGTCAAAATAGTCCCCGAGCACTTATTTTAAAAGAAAAGTCACCAAAGGTCCTTTTAAAATCATAACTTGTCATAATTAGTCCTTTGGTGAAAAATGTCAAAAGTTTTGAGAAATTACAAGTTTGGTCCTTCAAGTTTCAAATTTGGCAAAATAGTCCTTGAAGTTTGAAAATGTCTATTATGGTCCTTGTACTATGGAAACTTGTCATTTTGGTCCCTTGAAACAACTTTGAAATTTGGCGACTTTGGTCCTCAAGAATCGAAATTGCATAATGGTCCTTGATATTAAAACCAAACCATTTGACCTTGACCCTTTCAACCTTTTGACCCCGCCATATCCCCTTGACCCCTTGACCCCCTGTCTAATATTAACACCCCAAGTCAAACCCGGTCAAACAACCCACCCCATTTTCCTCCCAAGTCTTCTTCACCCAATCAACCGCAACACTCAACCCCATCCTTCCAACAACCTCACCTTCCATGTCCCTCCACCTCAACAACATCCAAAAAACATTTAATGCTTCCTCTCCCTTTCACTCAACCCCCTGTTAATATCCATTTTGGCGCCAAAATTCATCAAACGCCAATATCTTCTCAAGTCGATCCAATGGTCCCAAATGCAAGTGGATTTGCTCGAGAGGTCAGTGGGAGCACTTTTGTGTATAAAGAGAAGAAAGAGAAGCAAGAGAAGAGTAGTACTTAGTTTTAAAATTTCATGTATGTCGTTTTTAATATAAATGTTTTAGTTTAAGTTTAAAATTGTAATCTTTTGTTTCTATGTACTAAACTCAAGTTATTTTATCGGTTGTAATCTACTTTCTAGTATCAATTCAAAGTTTTAATATAGTTTCAAGTTTTATGTTAATCGTTAAAAATTCGCTTTTCATGCTCTTATACTCAAGCTCCAAGTAGCTTTATTTTAATTCAAATAAGCTTATTTAAGCTATTTATAGCTTTTAGTAAGCTTATAAATCAGATTCAAGCAATATTGGTATTGGTCAACAAAAGTCAAACTTTGCTTGAATTTGGAAATGGAAATGGATATGGTTGATGCAGAATTGGGTTGATTTGGGGTTGGATTGGGTTAGATTAGTATAGTTATGGTTGGTTTAGGGTCTTAAGTAAAAATAAAATTTGGACACTTGTGAGTTTTATCTCAATTTCCATTTCTAAGTCGGTTTGTATAAAGTGCTTTTATTTGAATCGTGGTAGAATTAGCTTTTATCTGCTTATTAAACTATTATTAGTTCATTTGTTGATTCGGTTTAAATGCTAGTAGAAGCTAGATAATCATTTAAGTAGAGTAGTAGCAAAACAGTTGTATAAGTGTGTTTGGATCAGTTGGCTTGTTTGAACTTAAGCTTTGGTTTGTGCTTAAAATCTGTCTATTTAGTCTCAGTTAGGTCCACTTGAACCATTTTAGCCATCAAATTGCATCTACAAACTCCTTTAGTCAAAATCACTATGAATCTATCCTAATTTCATGTCTGTTGGAATTTTCATAGATCAAAGGCTTGATTTGTGTTCAAATATCATTAGAGTAGCTTGCATCAGTTTCATTTTACCATAAAACATCAATCTCAGTCCATAAATTGGTTTCAAAATTCATTTTAGTCAAACTTTGCAAAATTATCAAAAGTCAAAAAAGTGAAAAAGTCAGTTTCAGCTCAACTTGATTGATTTTTTATGGATTCATTTCTGGTTCAAATTCATTAAAACTTTGGGATATTCTAGTTAAGCTGGTCAAGAGTTGGAAAGTGATTTTTGGGAATTTTTTGTAAGTCTTTATAAGCTCCAAATGAGCTTGTCAATTTGGTCAAAAATGCCCTGTGCACTGACTCAGTTTTAACTGAGTGTGCACAGGTGTTGTGCAGAGCTTGTCACAAGCTCATTAGAGCTTATCTTGGTCTGAGTTTTGGTTTTTAAGTAGCTAGCCAGGTCTTCTTGAGAGTCCAATATCTGGTTTCAATTTCCAGCTTATTGGGTAGCTTATTCTTAGGCTGCAACTTAGTAGCTAAAAACTGTTTTTAGCACTTAAGTTTAAATCATCAAATCTGTGTAGCTTGCATTTTAGAGGTTTAGGATAGTGGTAATTAGTTGCTTTTGAGTATTTTTAGCATATTATAGCTTCGTGATCATTTGGTGGTCTTTGGTGTTCATTTGCTTATTTTGAGTGCTTATTTATAAGCACTTTTCACTCGCAACTTCATATTCCTTCACATAAGCTATTGTTTTTATATTTTCATAGATTTAGAATATTATTTTAGACTTTTCTTGAATTTTTCATATTTTTCCAGTTCTGCTTGATATTTTTCCTCATTTAAATCGCTTTTAGTACTTTTAATTAGCTTTTAATACAATTAAATCGTAAAAGCTTCAAAAAATAAGTTTTCATTTTTCCTAGGTTAAGATAAATATAAAAAGCAAAAAATAATTTTTCCAGATTTTCTTAGTTAAATTTGTAATTTTAGCAATTTAATTAGTTTTAAATAGTTTTAATTCATAGAAAATAGAAAATAATCGAAAAATACAAAATTAGTTTTGAAAATTCTCTTTAGTTATTTTAGATTTTTCTAAGTCATAATTTCATTTTTCTAGCTTTATTTCATATTTTCTTATATTTTAGGGTATTATTAAATAGGTAAAATAGTTTTAATTAATAATAATTAAATAAATAGTCATAAAAATAATTTTCTTTTTCTAAAAATTTTCTCTTATCATTAGGTTTGTAAAATGTCATTTTATATTTTTAGGATTAATATTGTTTCAGCTTTCACATTTTCTTTTATACGTTACGTAGTTTTTAATTTAAATTTTATAAAAGAAAAATCGAAAACATCATTTTAAAAATAGTGATAGCGTTTATTTAATATAATTTAGTCTTTTAATTTTCTTTAATTTGCATTTAAGCCCTGTAATTTATAAACTTTTTCTTTAGGTATAATCAATCATAACCCTTTTCCGCTCAAATTCTCCCGATCACTATTCGTTTGGTGATTCAACACAACCTCGTTGGGACTTAACGACTGGGAAACACTAAACTCCTCTTGATCTTCATTGCATTGGTTCCGAACTGTTTGAAGTTTATTACGGTTGACCATTCACAAGTGGTTAGCTTGTGTGATAAAACTTGACGGTTTGGCATCGATCAAATTTTACGCCACGGGAGTCAGTATAATTATCTTACGCTTAGCGATTAGTGATTTGAATATTCACTCCTTGTTCATACCATCTATATCTATATATATTTTCTTATAAAAATCCAAAATCCAAAACATCTTAAAACATATAAAACACAAAAATATTTTTCTTTTGTTTCTACATATATATAAACCATAAAACTCAAAAGATTCTTCTTTTCCCATTTTCATAATTCCTTCCTTAACTCGAGATCTCTTAGAGTTAACTCTAGTGTATGCGCACTCGCTTCTTCTAGATCCGTAAGCCCATTTCGTGAGCTTGTCGATTCCAAGAAGGCGTGTCCAGAGACGCTCGCCTCATCACGGATCCGAGATCCGGATCGCTCACACTACTCCGTTATCATGGCGGAAGAACGTCCTATGTGTGAGCTTCTCCGTGCACCCATCGACGGGTATGGAGATGTTATTGTTATCCCAACCATTGTGGTGAAAATTTTGAACTCAAAACCGGTTATCAATCTTGTAACCTCAAGTCAATTCTATGGTTTTGAGAGGATGATCCTCATGCTCATATTCGATGGTTTAACAAGATTGCATCTACCATCAAATACAAGAATGTCCCTACAGATGTCGCTGCTTCTTCTGCTCCCATTTTCCTCGAGGACAAGCCCGGATTTGGCTTGAAAACAACCCCTCAATCAATCGAAACATGGGAAGACCGTGAAGAAATTTGTGAACGAGTTTTATCCACCTTCCAAAACCACGAGTCTTAAAACGAAATCATCAAATTCACACAAAAGTTTGATGAATCCTTCAATGAATCGTGGATCGTTTTAAGGAGTTGCTCCACAAATGTCCTCACCACGGTTTCTCCGAGTTGATGCAACTCGATACTTTCTATAATGGAGTGAGTCAATCGATCAAGATTCTCTCAATTCCTCCACCGAGGAAATTTCTTGAGCAAAACCGTAAAAGAAGCTTTAGCGATCATTGAAAACAAGTCTAAAGTCCGCACCGCACGAAGCAAACCGGTTGTTTCCCAAGTCGTTGTTGGTCCTTCTATTTCATCGCTCGTGAGTCAATCTAGCACCGATGCTAAGATTGACAAACTCACTAAGCAATTCAAGCTTTGGTTCTCTCCAACCAAAAGAAAGTTTCTTTTCCACAAACTTCACCTCCTCAAGTTAAGAAAGTGGAAGTCTGTGTTACTTACTTGCGTGGCCCCATGCCTACTACAACCAGATGGCCACCGATGGTAACCCTTTGAAGCAAACGCTGTGGGCGGATTTCTAATCCAGAGGCAACCAATACCGTGCTCCTATAGACCCGAACCACCGTCCTAACCACTACCTGGACCACCCGGTTTCAACCAAAACCAAAACCGTAATCAAAATCGAATAGAACGAACCAAGGTTTTCAAAACCAAGGTAATTTTAATCCAAATAACGGTTTTCAAAATCAAAGTCAAAACTTCCAACACCAAGGAAACTTTAATAGAAACCAAGGTCGTGGAAATTTCAACCTGTGGTATTTTCATGGCAATAATCAAGGAAATTTCCAAAATCAAGGCCCTAATCCAAACAATAGAGGCCGAATTTTCCTACACAAAATCAAGCCATTGTTCCAACTGGACCATCATCCGATGAGTTGTTGAAGCAATTCATGAAATCCCAAGAGGAAATGAATAGGTTGTTGGTTAGCCGATTTCGACATTAAGAAGTCTTTAAATGATCGACCCGGCCTGTGTACTTTACCTAGCAACACGATCGCTAATCCGAGGGGCGATGCAAAGGCGATCACAACCAGAAGTGGTGCTTCGTATGATGGACCCGCTATTCCTACTACCTCTTCTTCTTCTCTCCCGAAGGTAGTGGAAAGTGAACCTGAGGCGACAAAGGACCAAGTGCAACCTACTAGCTCACAAAGTACAACACATGTCCATCCTCAAGTTGTCCCGAAACCCAAAACCAAACCTGGAGTTGTTTTTGAACCTCCAGTTGAAAACCCCAAATCCAAAACTTCTATTCCTTACCCATCACGTTTAAATGAGCAAAAGCTCCGCGAAAAAGCCACTCATCAAATGGAAAAAAATTTCAAATTTTCCAAGAACTACATTTTGACATAAGCTTTATGGATGCCATCATGCCGATGCCCAAGTTTGCATCAACTCTCAAACACATGTTAAGCAACAAGGAAAACTGCTTGAAATGGCTAAAACTCCTTGAACGAGAACCGCCGCTAGCTTCATAAAGAAGCTTCCCGAGAAGCTTGGAGATCCCGGAAAATTTCTTCTTCCTTGTGTTTTTCCGTGGATGATTGAATGCTTTGCCCTTGCCGATCTTGGTGCAAGCATCAACTGATGCCTTATTCAAGATGGAAGAAACTTTCTTCCGTAACTTATTCCTACCGCATGACTCTTGAGCTTGCGATCGTTCTATATCGCGTCCTCTTGGCATCGCCGAGGATGTATTCGTGAAAGTAGGAAAGTTCCATTTTCCACCGACTTTGTGGTTGTTGATTTCGATGTCGATCATCGGGTTCCCTCATTGTTGGACGAGGATTCCCGAGAACGGGCCGTGCTCTCATTGATGTATTTGAGCAAGAAATCACGTTACGTGTGGGTAATGAAGTCACACCTTTAACCTTGATCAAACTTCGAGGTACTCCTCAAATTATGATGTCAATCGGTTAATCGAGTCGATGTAATTGATATTGCTTCGAGGAGTACTCTCAAGAGTTTCTTGGTTATTTTCATAATTCGTGAGTGGGATTCCACCACATCTTCTCAACCAATCATTGCCGACTCTTCCCCTCTCTCACTCCGCTTGAGGGAGGTGACTTTTCCGGAAGAGATCGATGAGTTTCTTGCTAATGATGAATCAATTCCGCCAGAATTGATGGTGTTTATGATTCGGAGGAGATATCCTTTATCTTGAGCAATTGTTAAATGAAGATCCATTACCGCCACTCCTCCGAAAGAGATCACGATTGAGGAAATCAAATCAAGACAAACATCTATCAAGAATTTCCCGAGGTTGAACTTAAGGACCTACCTCCTCATCTCGAGTATGCATTCTTGGAGGGTGATGATAAATTACCCGTCATAATTGCTAAAGACTTAACCGAGGAGGAGAAGATCGCTCTCATAAAGGTCTTGAAGTCACACAAGCAAGCAATTGCTTGGAAACCTCCGACATTAAGGGTATCAACCCCGAGTTTTGTACTCACAAAATCTTGATGGAGGATGACTTCAAACCAGCAATTCAACATCGTAGAAGGGTGAATCCTAAGATTCATGAGGTTATCAAACAAGAGGTTCTCAAACTTCTTGATGCCGGTTTAATTTACCCGATCTCGATAGTCCTTGGGTCATCCCATTCACCGTGTTCCAAAAAGGGTGGCATAACTGTTGTCACAATGAAGAAAACGAGTTAATTCCAACTCGATTGGTTACGGATGGCGTGTGTGTATTGACTATCGCAAGTTAAACGAAGCCACCAGAAGACCATTTTCCTCTACCCTTCATGGATCGAATGCTTGAGAGATTAGCAGGAACGAATACTATTGTTTCCTTGATGGTTTCTCGTTATTTTCAGATCCCCATTGATCCGCCGGATCAAGAAAAGACCACATTCACCGCCCATACGGAACTTTTGCCTACGACGATGCCTTTTGGCCTATGTAACGCCCCGCACGCTCCAACGATGTATGATGGCAATTTTCCACGACATGATCGGGAAACAATGGAGGTGTTTATGGATGACTTCTCGGTCATTGGGGACTCATTTCAAACATGTCTCCCATTTAGATAAAATGCTAAAACGGTGTGAAGACACCAATCTTTGTCTAAATTGGGAGAAGAGCCACTTTATGGTCAAAGAAGGCATAGTCCTTGGCCATAAGATTTCCAAAATGGGATTGAGGTTGATAGAGCAAAAGTCGATGTTATTGCTAAATTGCCTCATCCTACTACCGTCAAAGGTATTAGGAGTTTTCTAGGTCATGCCGGTTTTATCGTAGATTCATACAAGATTTTTCTAAAATCGCCGCCTATGACCCATCTTCTTGAAAAAGATGCTCCTTTTATCTTCTCACCGAGTGCATCAAGCTTTTGAAACATTAAAGAAAAAGCTTACGGAAGCACCCATTCTAGTTGCCCCGATCGATTTACCCTTTGAACTCATGTGCGATGCAAGTGATTTTGCTATCGGTGCGGTCTTGGGGCAACGAAAACCAAGCATTTTCACCTATCCACTACGCGAGTAAGACTATGATCAAGCTCAAACCCATTACACCACTACGTAAAAAGAATTATTAGTCGTGGTGTATGCGTTTGAGAAGTTTCGCCATACCTTATCTTGACCAAATGCGTGGTGTATACGGATCACTCGGCTCTCAAATATCTCTTTGCAAAACAAGATGCAAAGCCGAGATTGCTCCGTTGGGTTCTCCTCCTACAAGAATTTGATATCATTATACGTGATAAAAAGGAGCCGAGAACCCGTCACGATCATCTCGTCCCGCCTAGAAAACCCTCACCAGATGTGTTCGAGAAAAGGAAATAAACGAAACATTTCCTCTCGAAACACTCAATGTGGTTTCTTTTCGTGAGACTCTTCTACCCCATGGTTTGTCGACTTTGCAAATTACCATGCGGGTAACTTTGTGGTGAAAGGATGTCGTCCCAACAAAAACAAATTCTTTAAAGATGTAAAACATTACTCGGGACGACCCCTACTTATTCAAAATTTGCGCGGATCAAGTCATCAGCGATGTGTGTATGGTCGAAGCCAATGACATTCTCAAGGCTTGCCATTCTGACCTACTGGGGACATCATAGCCCCAACTACACCGCCAAGAAGGTGTTTGATTCGGATTCTATTGGCCCACGATTTACAAGGATGCCCATGAATTTGTCAAAACCGTGACGCTTGTCAACGTCACGGAAATATCTCACAAAGAAATGAAATGCCGCAAAACGCCATTCAAGTGTGTGAGATTTTTGACATCCGGGGCATTGACTTTATGGGCCATTTCCTTCGCCTCGAGGTAATAAATACATACTCGTGGCCGTTGACTATTTGTCAAAATGGGTTGAAGCGAAGCTTTACCTACCAACGATGCCCGAGTTGTTGTGAAATTCTTAAAATCTCTTTTGCTAGGTTTGGAACCCACGAGCTATAATCGGTGATCGTGGTACGATTTCGCAATGACCAATTTGATAGAGTCATGCAAAAGTATGGTGTAACTCACCGCCTCTCATCATGCTGCACCACCCCAAACAAGTGGGCAAGTGGAAGTTTCCAACCGAGGGATTAAAAGAATTCTTGAAAGGACAAGAGGCGAAAACCGTGCTCTCTTGGTCGGATAAGCTAGATGACGACTGGGCCTTCCGACAATTTTATAAAACACCCATCGGTGTACTCCATACAAGCTAGTGTACGGAAGGCATGTCATCCGCCGGTTGAGCTTGAGCACAAGGCATACTGGGCCTTGAAACATGCCAACTTCGATATTCAGATACCGGTGATCACCGGAAAGTTCAAATGAATGAATTAAATGAACTCCGTGATCAAGCATACGAGAACTCTTTGATCTACAAAGAAAAGACAAAGAAGATTCATGACTCAAAATCAAAACCGCGCTTTCAACGCTTGTGATCGAGTCCTTCTTTTCAACTCAAGATTGAAGATTTTCTGAAAACTAAAATCCCACCGGTCCGGACCATTCACCATCACTAAAGTATTTCCTTATGGAACCATTGAGTTATCTCAACCCGATGGTCCAAACTTTAAAGTGAATGGTCATCGATTGAAGCATTATTTTGGAGAGGACATTCCTCCCGTGGTTGTCCCGGATCTACAAACTTTCCCATGAACCAATGAATGCGGGATCGAGTCAAGCTAGCGACTCGGAATCAAAAACAAGAGCATGCCATATGGGTTTTCACCCATATTTCGACTTCTTTCTATTTTCTACCACCCTAGTGTGGGGAGATGCCCCATTGTTGTATATAAAGTTTTCAAAAAAAAAAAAAAAAAAATCTTTCAAATAATGGCCGTAGTATTTCCTTTTACGTTCTATGTTTCGCATAACAACGCAGTACTTTGAATATTGAGGGCAATATTCATTTCTAGTGTGGGGAATTCTCACTAATTTTATCATGTAATTATACCACCCAATTCCCCATTTTGGCCAAAAATTTTTTTTTGAGTAAGTGTTTTGCACTTACTCAACTTATGGTTATCATCCGCCATGTCTAATAAACAAAAGGATTGGCTAATCCAGAGCAAACGGCTCTTGGTAAAGATATCTCAAATCCGTTGACGGCTTGCAATTTGCCCAAAATTGTATGGTATTCACTCACCATATCTTTAATTAGTGAAGAGTTGGCTAGCCCGCAAGTTTATGGCTTGTGGTAAAGGCGAGGAAAACCATAATTGGTAATCACTCACCAAAGATAGTATATATTATCTAAGAGTTGGCTAGTCCGTATAAACGGCTTCGTAAAGACAAATCAAACCGTTGAAAGTCGGTGATTTGCTCAAAATCATTTGGTTATCGATGTACCAAGGTTCTTACTTGAACTCAAACATTTGGCTACTCCGTAAGTAATGGCTTTTGGTAAAGAGATTCAAATCCATTAAGTTTTTCTCAAAAGATTGCTAGGACTAGCAATAGTTTAGTGGGGGGATTGATGAGTGTGTAAATACTCATCATTTTTGGTCAAATCTGAACCGCAAAACATTTAAAATGCTCGAAATGCATCAAAATATCGAAAATATCTCAAAATTGCATTTTATATGTTTCGGATGCAAAATGTTTAAAATCGATGAAAATGAGCTAAGTTTGCATAATTGGCGCTTTAGTCCCCAAGTTTCAAAAGTTGTCGAAATAGTCCCCGAGCACTTATTTTAAAGAAAAGTCACCAAAGGTCCTTTTAAAATCATAACTTGTCATAATTAGTCCTTTGGTGAAAAATGTCAAAAGTTTTGAGAAATTACAAGTTTGGTCCTTCAAGTTTCAAAATTGGCAAAATAGTCCTTGGAAGTTTGAAAATGTCTATTATGGTCCTTGTACTATTGAAACTTGTCATTTTTGGTCCCTTGAAACAACTTTGGAAATTTGGCGACTTTGGTCCTCCAACTTTCGAAATTGCAAGAATGGTCCTTGTATTAATACCAAACCCAACCAATTTGACCCTTCAACCCTTCCCAATTTGAACCCCGCCATACCCTTGACCCCTTTTTTGACCCCCTTCATATATATCACCCCAAGTCAAACCCAAACAACCACCCCATCTCCTCCAAAGTCTTCTCCTCCAAATCCTTCACCAAACACTCAACCAAGCCTCACCTCCACCACCTCACCCTCCATGTCCCTCCACCTCAACAACATCCAAAATACATTTAATGCTTCCTCCTCCCTTTCACTCAACCCTCCTGTTATATCCATTTTCCGCCAAAATTCATCAAACGGCCAATATCTTCTCAACTGATCCAATGGTCCAAATTCAAGTGGGATTTGCTCAGAGGACAAGTGGGAGGACTTTTGTGTATAAAAAGAAGAAAGAGAAGCAAGAGAAGAGTAGTACTTAGTTTTAAATTTCATGTATGTCGCTTTTAATATCAATGTTTTAGTTTAAGTTTAAAGTTGTAATTTTTTGTTTATTGTACTAAACTTAAGTTGTTTTATCGCTTGTAATCTACTTTCAAGTATTGATTCAAAGTTTGAACAAGTTTCATGTTTTTATGTTCACTGTTAAAAATCAGTTTTCAAGCTATTATACTTCAAGCTCCAAGTAGCTTTATTTTAATTCAAATAAGCTTATTTAAGCTATTGATAGCTTTTGGTAAGCTTATAAATCAAGTTCAAGCAATATTTGGTACTTGGTCAACAAAAGTCAACTCAAGCTCAATTGGAAATGGAAATGAAATTGGTTGATGCAGGTTGATTGAGTTGAATTGGATTGAGATAGGTTAGTATAGTTATGATTGATTCTTAAGTAGCCATAATAAGTCGGACACTTGTGAGTTTTATCTCAATTCAATTTCTAATTCGGTTTTTTAAGCTTATTTGTATCATAGTTGATTGTTAGCTTTTATCCTGGTTAAAAAGCATAATTAGGTGTTAGTTGAATCAAATTTGATTAGTATTAAAGCTAGATAATCATTCATCAAGTAATATCAGTAGCAAACAATTGTTGTATAAGTGTGTTTGGATCGGATTGGTATAGCTTATTTGAACTTAAGCTTTGGTTTGTGCTTAAAATCTGCCTACTTAGTCTTAATTAGGTCCACTTGAATCATTTTAGTCATCAAATTGCATCTACAAACTCTTTAAGTCAAAATCACTTATAATCATCCTAATTTCATAACTCATTGGAATTTTCATAGATCAAAAGCTTGATTTGTGTTTAGAATAACATTAGAGTAGCTTAATATAGTTTCATTTTAGCATAAAACATCAATCTCACCTCATAAATTGGTTTCAAATCTCATTTTAGTCAAACTTTGCAAAATTATCAAAAGTCAAAAAGTGAAAAAGTCGCCACCCAACTTGGGTGATTTTTATGGATTCATTTCGGTTCAAATTCAAGTGAAACTTTGGGTTTTCTACTTCAACTGGTCAAGAGTTGAAAAGTGATTTTGGAAATTTTTGTAAGTCTTTATAAGCTCTAAATCGAGCTTGTCAATTTGGTCAAAAATGCCTCAGCACCGACTCATTGTAATCGAGTGTGCACAGTGTTGTGCAGAGCTTGTCACAAGCTCATTAGAGCTTATCTTGGTCTCAATTTTGGTTTTAAGTAGCTAGCTGTGTCTTCTTGAGGTCCAATATCCGTTTTCAATTTCCGACTTATTGGGTAGCTTATTTTTAGTCGCAAACTTAGTAGCTAAAACTGCTTTTAGCACTTAATCAGTTTAAATCATCAAATCTTTGTAGCTTGTACTTTAGAGGTTTAAGATTAGTTGTAACTAGTTGCTTTTGAGTAGTTTTAGCTTATTATAGCTTCTGTGATAATTTGGTGCTCTTTGTGCATCATTTGCTTAATTCAAATTTATAAGCACTTTTCACCGCAGCTTCATATTCTCACACATAAGCTATTGTTTTATATTTTTCTTAGATTCGTAATATTATTTTAGACTTTTCTTGAATTTTTCATATTTTTCCAAAGACTGCTTGATATTTTTCCTCATTTAAATCGCTTTTAGTACTTTTTAATTAGCTTTTAATACAATTAAATCGTAAAAGCTTCAAAAAATAAGTTTTCATTTTCCTAGGTTAAGATAAATATAAAAAGCAAAAAATAATTTTTCCAGA
Organism: Chrysanthemum lavandulifolium; assembly: GCA_022545495.1. Taxonomy (NCBI): domain Eukaryota; kingdom Viridiplantae; phylum Streptophyta; class Magnoliopsida; order Asterales; family Asteraceae; genus Chrysanthemum; species Chrysanthemum lavandulifolium. The sequence continues at coordinate 264,310,595 of CM040241.1, forward strand.
TTTTTCTTAGTTAAATTTGTAATTTTTAGCAATTTAATTAGTTTTAAATAGTTTTTAATTCATAGAAAATAGAAAATAATCGAAAAATACAAAATTAGTTTTGAAAATTCTCTTTAGTTATTTTAGATTTTTCTAAGTCATAATTTCATTTTTCTAGCTTTATTTCATATTTTCTTATATTTTAGGGTATTATTAAATAGGTAAAATAGTTTTTAATTAATAATAATTAAATAAATAGTCATAAAAATAATTTTCTTTTTCTAAAAATTTTCTCTTATCATTAGGTTTGTAAAATGTCATTTTATATTTTTAGGATTAATATTGTTTCAATTTCACATTTTCTTTTGTACGTTACGTAGTTTTTAATTTAAATTTTATAAAAGAAAAATCAAAACATCATTTTAAAAATAGTGATAGCGTTTATTTAATATAATTTAGCTTTTAATTTTCTTTCATTTTTTAAGCCTTTTTCATTTCTCTTTAGGTATAGTATCAATCACAAACCTTTTCCATTCAAATCACCCGATCACTATACGTCTTGGTGATTCAATGTTTGAAGACACGGTTGTTCACAAGTGGGACTTAACGACATGGGAAACACTAAACTCCTCTTTTATCTTCATTGCATTGGTTCACGAGCTAGTTTGAAGTTTATTACGGTTGACCATTCACAAGTGGTTAGCTTGTGTGATAAAAAGATCTTGACGAAACAACCTTTACCAATTTATCTAAACACTTGTACTTAAACAAGTTTAGAACTAAAACCAAGTACTTCTTGTCAACTTGTGAAGCCAATCGACCAAGAAGAAAAACAAGGAATAGAATATCGGTTTTAGGGTTTAGAGAAGTCGATATTATGCATGAGAATACAAGAGGTGGAGAGGAGTTTATATAGTGCACAAGTCGAACCCTAGAGAAACCCCTAGCTTGGTCGACAAGTCACAAAACAAACCCAACCCACTCCAATTCCCTGCACCCGATCGGTTGTGAAACACAAGGCCCAAGGCTTTCACTTAACGACCCAAATAGATAGCTAAACAGCCCACGGGTCAATATAATGATCGGGTCGGTTGCATGCATAAACGGGTGTTACAATTCAAGTATAAGTTCGTTCAACACGATACTCGTGTTTATCGCGTTTGCCCCCATCGGCCCATACACGCTAGTTGCTTTGTCGTGTTTTAATACTCCCACAAACCAACAAAACCACCGATTTTTGCCTCAACATATGATTTGTTGTTTGTATCCGTGGAAGTGGTTATGGATGCCAATGATCAAGTTCCTTTAAAATGTAAAATGATCCAAGCACTTCGGAAAATATCTTTAAAAACAGGTTCACCACTAGAGTCACATGTTGCAGTTGTTCTTACACCTTATGCGTTTTGCAAACTGCAAGAACAACTTGTATGTTAATGTTTTATTGTTTAGTCAAAGATCAAAATTTAGAAAATTGTTAGGTTGTTTCAAGTGTCAGTGATCATTTTTTTTTCATGTTTAAATGTAAGTTTTAAAAAGGGTTTATAACAAATCGTTCCACCTTAAACGTGCTTGTGTTGTTAAACATTAAACTATGTATATATATTTAATTGTCGTTTCATGTTATTAATTATATGAAAAGCCCTAATTCGTTTTAGCATATTGTAGTTGATTTATATCAAGAGTGATAAATTGCTAAGATTGCATGTAATGCTCATCACTCCCATACATTTCATCTCGGTACTACATCACTGCCTTCATCTTTCACCCGCAATGATCATCGCTCCTCTCACATCTTAAGCGTATCTTACAAAATACCCACAAACACTCAAAAATATAAATAATAAAAACTTGCATGGATATCGAGTGATGAGTGATGAGTGTCTAAATACTCATCATTTTGTACCATCTAGAGCGCAAAACATCCGAAAACACTCGAAATGCATCAAAATGATGAAAATATCACAAATAAGTGTTTTATGTGTTTTAAATGCAAAAATATCAAAATCGGATGAAAAAGCGTATCAAGTTTGCATAATTGGCGCTTTAGTCTCCCAAGTTTCAAAAGTTGTCAAAAATAGTCCTGGTAAATCAAAATAAAGAAAAATATCATTCAAGGTCCCTGAAATATTCTAAGTTGTCAAAAATGGTCCTTGAATGAATCTTTGGTCAAATGGCAGAAAAAGTCCCTCAAGTTTGAAAAATGTCAAAAATAGTCCTTGGATATTTAAAAAAGTGAAAATTATCAAATATTATCCTTGTACTATTAAAGTTTGTCAAGTTTGGTCCTTTTGATAACTTTGGAGAAATTACAGGTTCAGTCCTTCACTTTTCAGAAATTACACAAATGGTCCTTGTCATAAAGCTACAACCAAATGGACCCCCTTTTATTATTGAGCCCAGCCAAAACAAAAGACCCGCTAATTAACCTGTGACCCCCATTTTGACCCCTTTATTAATATCAATTCGATCAAATATAGTCAACGCCAAAACTAGAACTCACTGTTCATCGTCCTCACTCACACTGTTATACCAAAACCAGTGGTTTCTTCCACCTTATCACCCCAATTGTCTAAAACACTCATCACCATCCTTTCCACCTCATATCTCATTTACCCTGACCAATAAATGCTTCCCCACCATAAAACTTCCATCGTTACACTCACAACCCCTGTTTTGCTTCCACATCACACCAATCCATTAAACTTCACCTTTGTGTCCCTACACCTCCACAATATACCAAAGTTCTTTAATTGCTCTAAAACTGCCTCAAGCAACCGTATGCGCTTTTGGCGCCAAAAGTAAATTTAAAGGCTAGGATGAGTTTGACTGAATCAATGGCCAAGATTTGAAGTGGGAAAGATTCAGAGACATGTGAGGAGTCTGAAAGATCATTATAAAGAGAGAGAGGAAGCAATGTGAATATGTATCTAGAGTAATTTAATTTTCCTAAGTCGTATGAATTAATTTTCCATTTCCAGTTTATGTTTAAGCTTTCAAGTGTTTTGTAATCATATTTCAGTGTAATAAAAACCTATTTTCAGTTTCAATTTCAGTTCTTATATACAAATTCAGTTTATGCATTTTTCAAGCTTAAAATCTCAAGTTAGCTTAATGTTGTTTATAGCTGTTTTTATGGACTGAGTAAGATCATATAAGCTCCTAGAAAGCTTATTAAAGCTTTTAGTAACCTTAAAATTCAGTTTAGAAGCAAAAAGCAAAAATTCATAAAAATCAAGAAAAATTAGTTGAAAATAAAAAATCAATGAATATGGTGAAGCAAGCTGAAGCAGGGTAATCTATGGATTGATATTGGGTTAGAAGCTTTGTGGAAAGCTATTAAGAGTGTTCTTGGTTCCTAGTTCATGGTCTTTGGCTGGAAAACAGTTGTAAGCCTTTATAAGTGTTTTTTTGCATTTTACTGTGTAAGTAGCTTTTAGCTTCAAGCTCTGTGTTTTCATGTTTCTAAGTTGTAGTTAAGTAAATTTTTATATTAAAGCAGTTACTTGTTATTTAGAATTAGTAGTTGCTTTAAAATCTCATTTTCACAATTTCAATAGCATATTATTTGTTCTTAAGTTTATGGCTTGTACCACTGTTGTTTAATGCTCATTTGGTCTTGTTAAAAGCTAATATAAAGTCTTAAATCAGTATTGAGGTCTAAATAATTAGGTTGCTTTGAAAATTACAAGTTCACAGTTTTAAAGGACTGTTTGGATTTGCTGATAGATAAGTATTCTAGCTTATGCTTGATATTGTTTGTTGTTGTTTCATGTTACATTAATTCTAGATAGCTCAGTCAAAGTATAAAACATAGTCCTTATTTGTTTAAAAGTCAAAATAGCTTCTAATCTTAAATTGCTAGTTCACTGTTAAGATTTTAGATTACAAATCTCATCAAAGTTGCTTATAACTTAATACTTTAGCTTAAACTCATCTTAATATAGCTTAATACATCATATTCAGTCCATAGAATCAATCCTAAGTTCATATAAGTCAACTTAACTCATTTTCTTAAAAAGTCAAAACATGCCTTGTGCACAGTTAAGCTACCCTCTTTCACAAGCTCACAGAGCTCATCACGAGATCTAGCTTGTGTACCTTGGCTTTTGAGGCTCACCTCAGTCATCTCAAGGTTACGGTTGCTTATTTTTCACTTTGTAGCTTATTTGATTAGGTTGCACATAGCTTTTGTTTGTCCAAACACTTTCGGATATATCTTGAGTCATTACTCAGTGGTTTTCCAGTTTTTTCTCAAGCTCTTCATAAGCTCTCTAGTGGATCCCACAGTAAGAACTTTAGCTTTTTGGATAGCTTATCTGGTATACTTAATAGTTCCAATGTTTGTTTTCATTTCCTAGCTTATTAAAGTGCTTAAAAATAAGCTCAAAAGTAGCTAGAAACCCAATAAGTACCCAGTTAAACAGTTAAGCTTGTGCTTATTTGAAGCTTATTCAATGCTTATTTCTTAGTTATTGTGCTTATTCAGTTTTCATTTTAGCTTATTAACATTTGTCTAGCCTCTTTTCAGTTATCTTTTGATTATTGAGTAGCTTATAAGCCACTTGGCTAAACATAGTGCTTATTCATTTTTTTTGTCAACTGTTAAGATAATAAGCTCAAACTGAGCTTATTAGTGGTTTTTAGAAAAAGTTTCAGTTTTATAATTTGCTTATCTTATATTGCTTAACAAGTTTGTAAAAGAAAAATACCAAAAATAATAATTTTGCAAAAGAGAGTCTTGGATTCAACCACAGCCACCCACCACCACACACACACACTACTAACTGCCCTTGGGTCTTTGTCTGGTAGTTCTTTGCAAAGTTTAATATATAACCCCTTGTTCTCTTTTTAGCTTATACGTATTATTTAGCTTATTTCTAGCTTATTAAAATAAGTTGTTACACCTTTTGTATTTTTCTTAGCTTTGTATTAGTATAAAGTATTTTATAAAAAAGTTTCAGATTTTTCTCAATAGTTTTAGTATTTTTAATCATTTATTTAGTTTAAAATAGTATTTAATTCATAATAAAAAATATAAAAGTCAAAAAAATATAAATCTTTTTTCTAAAATTTTCTTTTGTCATATAGTAAGTAAGAAAATTGTTTTTACACTCGTAGGACTTTTATTTCACAAATTTTACGTTTTATCTTGCGCACTCGCGTAATTTTTATACATAACGCACGTTTTCATTCTAGGTCACGTTTTTAGATAATTTAAGTTTACGTTTTAATTAAAATAGTTTATTTAATTTATTTTGTTTTATAAATCACAAAAACATCATTTTAAAAATAGTGATAGCGTTTATTTAATATAATTTAGCTTTTTAATTTTCCTTGATTTACATTTAAGCCCCTGTAATTTACAAAACTTTTTCTTTAGGTATAAATATTCCAAAATCCTTCTTGATCACTATCCTTAGTGATTATTCAATATCTGAATTTGTTCAAACACCATTAAGTCTCCGTGGGACTTAACGACTGGAAACACTATACTCTCGGATCTTAATTGCATTTGTTTACTCGTTTGTTTGAAGTTTATTACGGTTGACCATTCACAAGTGGTTAGCTTGTGTGATAAACTTGACTGTTTGGGAGCCAATCAATGAGCACCCTCACCACTCACTACTCTTTTTCTCCCATACTTACGCATGACCTATACACACACAATGGTGAGGAGATGAGATGGAGGGTGACCCCTCAGACTCATTGCACCTAGCTAAGGGGTTTTACATATAAAAATAATGGACTTTTATTTCGTTGGAAAGAGCAACATTTGAAGAAATGATTGATTTTTTTTTTTATTTTTTTTTTTGCTTTTGACTTTTACGGTGTGTTCTCAAGATTTATTTAGGGCGAAGGAAAAGAATTGGAAAGAACTAAAATTTATTTGTGTTCTCAAGATTTTTTTTAAGAGAAAAGAAAAGAAAAGGAAAGAATTGGAAGAGAAAGGAAAGAAAGAAGTGAGTTTTTGTTTTGTCTAAGATAAAATTTTAGATGATTTTAGATTGTTTCAAGTGATCGTGTTTTGGTTTAATGTTCGAGCGATGTTTTAAAGATGGGCAAACAAAGTTTTCGAGTTTAAGCATGTTTGTGTTGGTAAATATAGAGTATATAGAATAAAAGCGCCTGATGCAGCAGACGGGTATAATGCTAGTTATCCATTATTAGAAACTTAGACATGACCCACGTCAATTTTAATTGGTATAGAAGAGAATGTTGGGACAAGCCGACTATGGGCAACATTAAACAAACTATATATGAAACTAATTAGACCACATTATCTTGGTTAAGTTAAGACAAAACTACTAAGGAATTGAAGGCAATTACGCCATTGAATTGAATTATGTTATATAGACAACTTGATTAAACCATATGACCATTGTGTATATAATATAAGTTTTAGGTTTATGTGAATTACCCATACAAAATGTATCTATCTATTAAACTAATTGCCAATGATATTTTACTAAGACTATAATAACTAGTTCCTATTATGAGTTTTCATATTTCTTTATTAAAGTGATTCTTTCATTTCAAGCATCATATCAACTCCATAGATTAGCAACTAGATGTGTCTAGTTCCACTTAAATTGAATGAAGCAAAGTTTAAAGAAAATTTATTATCAAGCGGTCAAAGAACCGATTTCCTTAAATAAGCTTACAAGAATATTGTAAATCATTACTATATAAGCTAACGAGTTCATCTAAATAAACTTATAGGAAAACTCTCAATAATATTACAATCAATAATTAGCGAAATTTAATTTTCTTTAATAAGTGAAATTCAAACGAAATCGCTTAAATAAAATAAAAGTTTAGAATTTATACAAGTTACTAGTTCTAAACAAATGGTCTAGTTTTTGTTTTACTTTAACTAAACCATTCGTCCGAAACCAATAACATAATACTAATCTCAATTTAAAGAGCCACTTAGACCGGTCTATATAACTATGCACATATTCTTCTCTTTATCCCATGCGGATACAATTCTTTATTGCCATAATCACATATTATTATATTCTTTTACAAATTGTTATAGAAACAATATTAACACCTTGTGTTAATGTTCATCACTAGTTTGTTTAGTTTGTGTTTTGACATTTTATTTACTTTTTCCCCATTCATGGGTTTAAACATGTGATCGTAATCATGATTCGAAATCGTTGTCGTGTACTATTGGTTGGATGAATTACTTGGGATTCGGCGGTCATTTTCTACATCTTGGTGGAATGGGAATGAAAGGATGATCCAGGTTGATGGGCATCGCCATCAAAAGCCGCATCACATTTTGGAACAAGCTGGTGTTGTTGTTCTTTGCAAAATCGGTGTCACACATCCATTAGGTTTCTTTTTCGTTTCGATAACTTCATCTTGTAATTGTACTTTTAATCTGCTCCATCTGTTTGGATGCAATATCGAGATTTAATATGATAAAGTAGTGCTAGCAAGTTTTTGAAAACCATGATCTCGAGTTGGTTTTGAGAGATTGAAGCTTAACTCTTAGTGTGATTTTGCTTGTACTAGAGTTACTATCACGGATTATGTGCCCTAACAATAGTATAGAATGCATTTGCAAATTATATCGTCTATTCCATGGCGGGTAAAATGGTTAAAGCTAGAATCGGCATTTCTCAATTTTGTGTCCTATTATAAAAAGGTCCGCCTCCTCGAATAACCGGAATAAGGAAAACCTCGTCTTTTTACTATGGACGACAATTTTACCAATGATTTATGTTATAGGAAAACTTGATTAAACTAGATGAACACCGAGCAATTCAATTAACATGGACAAAGATAAGTTCTTGATCGATTTATCTTTTGTTCATGCACTTTCGATTCAAGCATGACTAAACCATAACACTAATTTTTTTTTTACTATATTTTGTAAGACTAATAATTTACGTACAAAGTCAATTCTAGAAGACATTAAGTAGTGGTCATCATTCAAGTTGTTTTCAATATTTCAAACTCAGTTGAAAAGACATTAAGGAGTTATTTTTGTTATCGAGAAAAAGACATTAAAAAGTTGTTGTTTTAAGTATTTTAAAACTCAGCCGAAAAAATATAAAGATGTTATACAAGTTAACAGCTTAGGCGTGCCGGAGTTAGTTAATTTTTTTCCTTAACCAACTCGGATGTCCCAAACCGATAACATAATATTAATCTCAATCTGAATAGGCCATATACACCGTTGTATATAACGAAGCACAAATTCTTTTCTCTATCCAATGTGGGATTTAAAACATGAACAAGTTTTCAAAAAGAAAACATATACAGAAAGTTGTTATAGGTATATAACTCATGTACCTAGAACAACCTTTACGTTAAATTAACCCATGTAAGTAAACGGGTTAAAATTGCCGCCCGTCTTTTTAACCTAATGACCACACATGTTGGAGGTCCTATTCATTAAGACATGACAAAATATGGACAAAATGAAGGAAATTATTATAACTGGATAACATTTTAGAATCTAATATGAATTGCCAATTTGCACACATGGTTTTAAAAATAAAAGACCATATGCTGACTAATTGACTTTAACAAGGTCAAAGTTGACTTTTAATGAGAAGTAGTATTTTATTCATTGTTAAACATGACCCTCGTAAAAAATTTAATTAGCCTTAAAGGTTAATGTTGGGACAAAACGACTATAGACAAATTTTGATATGATTGTTGTACATAGATAAATGCTTCAACAATAAGAACGACTGATTCATCTTGTGCTTTGGTAATTTAAACGACAAACTCATAAGCTTATATAAGTTAGTGGCCTAATATGATGTATTTTGTTACCGTATTTTTGTATTTTATCAAAGATTCATCATAACATCCCAACAACATCATATTAATTCCAACTTGCAAAAGATATATACACCGCAATAAACAAGCAAGCGCAAATTCTTATGTTTACCCTATGTGGAAACTTGAAACCAAAGTTCACAACAAAAGTAACCCCATACAAAATATTGTTTAGATGACATATATTTATGATCTTTTACATATTGTTCTATAGATATATAGCATCTTATAAAAGTGTTCAACACTTTACACCAACGTAGTTTGTTTAGTTTATGTTTCAACACATGTTATTATGTACTAGCAGTATCCAAAAATAATTTATGGATATCAAGAGTTTCGTGACGATATTTAACCCTTAACTAAAAATTTATTTCGTTTTCTTTTGTCCTTTTAAGCGATTAGTATAATATGGTACGTTTGCTACGTGTCCGTTTAGCCGGTACGTCTGGCTCGTCTTGTGTTTGGATCGTGCTTTGTTTGGCCCATGCCGTCGGGCTCGAGCCCATTGGTATCGAGCCCATTTGGCTTAATGCCTGATTCGGGTTTGGATATTGGTATAATGTGCTTTATTATTTGTATTAGTGACATTTAAAGCAGGAATTGTGTTTAAGTTGGTTGTATAATATATTTGATAATTTGTAATTTTTATGTAAGGGGTGTTTTAATAATTGCATTAATTATATTTATAGAACAATTAATTAATTGATTATATTAAATATCTTGACTACACTAATAGCATTAAAGTGGTGTTTTGTCTTTTTAATATGTGCATTAAAGTGGTGTACATTATGCTTCATGTCTTGTAAGTCCGAAAATTAAGAGTAAGAATGTACATTATAGTGGTGTATATTATGCTTCTTATCTTGTCGTCTTAAAATTAAGTGAAATCTTCGCGTTATATGTAGTATAGATAGTTACAAAAATGGCGTTAACATATATAAGTTATTCGACTTTGTTTCTCTTGTATTCCTTGTTAGCTATTTACAACTCTATCAAGTTATCCATTATCTTACAAACTACTCCGTATTTGCGAATTCTTTGTCTAACATCAATGTGATTTAAAATCAATGATAAAATTGTCTTTTAGATCTTTTTGATTTCGGGTTCACCATAATTTGAAGAGTGAACGTATCTCATTCTGTTAATACAAATAAACCGTAAAACGCGTTTATTAATATTTTATGATCTCTTTGTGTTTTGTTGATAACAAATATAATGTTATCTTAAGTATAATTATAAGGATACATGTTATTTTGTAAAGCATTTACATATAGCCATTTAAATACAAAAATGTAATAATTAAAGCATTTGTTGTAATAGTTTATTAGGACGGGTAAAACCATAACCCATGGACCATAACCCATGGATCTTAACCCATACCCATGTTGACTAGATACAATGTATAATTAGATACATTGAATCTAAAGAAACCCATGGACCAACCCATAACCCATGACCCATAACCAAAAACCCATGGGCAAGAGGAGCGTTCACGGATCCCTAGGATTACACTAGACGAATCCTAGTGGAAGGGATCCGTGGGATCCGAGAACAAAGTGAAGATTTTTGCCTATAAATAGAGGCCATTTCTTCATTCTAACTTACCTCTTCTTACTAAATCTCTTATACACTCTCATTCTCTTCTAACATATAGATCACTTGATCTAGAGAGTTGTTCTTCTTCTTTCTATTTTGATCCTCATATAGGTCCTTCTAAAGGCGAGATCACGAACATTCTACAAGTCATCCAAGCAAGGGTCCTTGATTGATTTGTCACTCCGCAATATTTCAGAGCAAAGATTTTGTATTTGATATTTCACATATTTGTTGTGTAATAGTCGTGTTGGTTTGGTCCACCATGCTACGGACTCGGTATTTAGCTTTGTCTGGAAAAAGTGTAAACAACGCCATGTGAAGGATTCTCCGCCAAGTGAAGGAGTTTGTTGACATAGTGCTTGAACTCTCGAGTAGGTGACTCGGGGAGTGGAGTAGGGTAAGGAAGGTGTCCTTGTAGCCGAACCACTATACATCGGTTGTGTCTTTTCTTTCCCTTCGCTTTACTTTATTTACTTGCTTTATCATTAGATCTATATTCTCTCCACATCCATACGATCTCACATATTAACGAATCTAAAAGTTTTTGAAACTAACGTAAAATCGACAAAACTATTCAACCCACCCCCTTCTAGTTTTCCACAATTGGCATCAAGAGCTAAGTTTATAAAAGTTTTAAAGTAAAATTGTATTTTTAAAACTTTTCGATCACTATGGGTTCTGAAAATTATAAGGAAGGGCAATCTATGCAACGACCACCACTACTTGAAACTAATGGTTTTATATATTGGAAAATAGATTTGAAACATATGTGAAATCTAAAGATATTGATCTTTGGTACATTATTGTTGAAGGCGATTTTGAGGCTACCTCAAAAGATGATAAAGGGAATGTAGTTAACATACCTCATGATAAACTAAATGATGATTTAAAGAAAAAGCTTTCTAAAAATAGTGAAGCAAAAATGGTTTTATATAATGCTTTACCGAAAAAGGAATTCGAAAGAATTTCTTTGCTTAAAACCTCTAAAGAAATTTGGAATTCTTTAGTTGTAACTCATCAAGGCAACGAACAAGTTAAAAATAATAAAATTAATTTATTTGTTCAACAATATGAACAATTTTCAATATCGGATGAGGAAACTATAGATCATTCATTTGCTAACTTTAATACTATTATTACATCTTTACAAGCACTTGATGAATCTTTCTCTAGCCGTAATCATGTTAGGAGATATCTAAGGGCACTTCCATCGAAGTGGAGATCCAATGTGACGGCGATCGAAGAATCAAAAGATTTGACAACCCTCACCCTCGATGAACTCATAGGCAACCTAAAAGTCTACGAGCTTGTCCTGGCTAAAGACTCTGAAGCCTCAAAGGTGAAAGAGAAACACAAATCTCTTGCCCTAAAAGCCAAAAAGGCTTCAAGCGATGAAGAGAACTCCTCCTCGGGTAGTGACGACGAGGAGTACGCAATGGCGGTAAGGGACTTTAAAAAGTTCTTTAGAAGAAAGGGAAGATACGTCAAACAACCATATGACGACAAGAAAGGCTTTCGGAAAAGCAAAGAGGACGAAAAGCCAAAGGATGATCGTACTTGCTTTAAATGTGGGGACCCAAACCACTTTATTAGTAAGTGTCCCAAACGGGATGATCAAAAGGCGTTCGTGGTGACACGTGGGGAATGAGCGGACAGGAAGACGAAGAAATTTGTCTCATGACAAATGACGAGGTATGTCACGAATACTATAGTAGTTCATCACTTGATGACGACTCATTGCATAATGAATATGACAAACTATGCAATATTAGCTTAAAACTAATTAACAAAAACAAGCTTTTAAAGAGTCAAAATCAACGTTTAGATAAAGAAGTCATAGAATTGAAAGCAAAACTAAAACGTTTAGAAAAAGGTAAAATAGCAAGTGGTGAATCTGAACTTTGAGTTCAACTTCAAACACTAGTTGATCATCTAGATTCTAAAATTGCTAGAATGAGTACGAACACTTTAGATACAATACTAGATGGTGTTAAAAGCGGTAACAACCAAAAGGTCTAGGTATTCAACAACTTGATCCATCAACTAGTGAAAGTAAAGAAACAAAATTTGTTAAAGAACTAGAAAAACCGACCACATTGTGGCGGATCCCGGATCCCCAAAAGGGAACCGGCTAGTGTATGCGAGCAGGGGATCCGTGGATCCTTCGGCAAATATATGGTAATAACGTAGCTTCTTCATCTATAAGCGAGTTTGTTATCGTTAATAGGAAGAAACCAACTCATGTCACCACTAGACAACCACCTCCAAAATATAATCCTACTTTTGCAAGAAACAAAGCTCCATCTTTTTCAAACATAATCCATCTAGAGACCTAATAACGCTTATCCAAGTAACCATCAAATGGGATGGAACCCAAATATGCAAAACGGTTTTCCTTTTCAAAACTTTGCTCCATGAAATGCATATCATCTTATCCATACATGTCTAACATGAATGGAATGTTTAACACTAATGGACCCATGAACAAATGGGGACCAAACTTTGAGTTTATTAGTGTTTTAGGTGTGCTTAAAGGTCGACCTAGACCCCATGAATAGGTCAAGGATAGCGGGTGCACGAGGCGCATGACCGGCAATAGGGATCTATTCTCCACATATGAATCGAGTTAATGGAGGTAATGTGGTGTTTGGAAATAGCAAAGTAGAATCATCAGAAATGTACGATTTCTAACAAATCTCTAACCATTAACGATGTGTCACATAGAAAACCTAAACTTTAACCTCTTAAGTATAGGACAAATATGTGATAAAAAGTGCAATGTACTTTTTACCGAAACCGGTAGTAAGATACTTAAAAATGACATAACCATAGGAAGAGGAATTAGGAAACATGGAGTCTATGTCATTAAAATCGGTAATGAACCTAAAGACAAACTATGTCTTACCTCTATGGATGATACTTCGACCTTATGGCATCGAAGATTGGGTCACGTCAACATGCGACTTCTTCAATCGCTATCATCCAAAGATCTAGTAAGAGATCTACCTAAGTTAAAATATGAACATCATTTTTGTGATGCTTGTAATGTAGGAAAACAAGCTCATTCTAGTCATAAAGCTAAAAACATGGTGTCTACAACTAGGTGTCTAGAATTACTACATATGGATTTATTTGGTCCATCCGTATCCAAAGTTATGGAGGCAACTACTACACTTTGGTCATAGTGGATGACTACTCTAGGTATACATGGACAAAATTTTAAAGAACAAAAGCGAAACCTTTAATTATTTTGAAATATTAAGCAAAAGATCCAAAGACAACTAGGAAGTCCTATAGTGTCCATTAGGACGGATCATGGTAGGGAATTCGATAATGAAGTGCAATTTGGAGTCTTTGTGACGCTAATGCTATTACTCACAACTTCCGGCTCACGCACTCCACAATCGAATGGGGTAGTAGAAAGAAAGAATAGAACCCTACAAGAAATGAGTCGAACCATGCTTAATGAACAATCCATACCTCAAAAGTTTTGGTGTAATGCCGTTGATACTTCAACGTACATACTCAATCGAGTCTTAATTAGACCAATCTTAGGTAAACTCCATATGAGTTACTCAGGGGCAAAAAGCCTACGTTAAATCACTTTAGAGTCTTTGGAAGCAAATGTTTTATTCTTAACACTAAAATTACCTTACAAAATTTGATCCTAAATCAACCGAAGGTATCTTTCTAGGTTACTGGCCAAATAGCAAAGCTTACGTCATACTAAACAAAGAAACAATGAAGGTAGAAGAGTCATTAAACATAAATTTGATGAAAGTCCACCCAAACCCTCTCCACCTCTTGTCGATGGCGAAATCATAGAAAGTGAAGCTATAGTAATAAAGAAAAAGATAAATGAAGAAGAAGAACCTTTAAATGATGAAATCATAAACATTAAAGAGTCCAAAGATCACCCCGTAGATAAAGTCATAGGAAAACTAAGCGAGCGAACATTAAGGTCTCAAGTTCAAAACCAAAGTAGCTTGTTTTGTTTCGTTTCAACCATAGAACCTAAGAATACACAAGAAGCCATAAAAGATGAGAGTTGGGTAATGGCTTTCAAGAAGACCCTAAAACATCACACCTAGAAGCCGTAAAGGATCTTTAGATACATTAAGGGTACAACACAATTAGGATTATGGTATCCAAGGGCACGGAGTAGAAACAATTGTATATGCAGATTCGACCATGCGGTGATTACGTTGATAGAAAAAAGTACAAGTGGGGTATGTACTTTCATGGGATGTTGTTTAACATCTTGGTTTTCTAAGAAACAAAGCGGCTAGCAATATCAACAACCGGGCCGAGTCGTCTCCATGCGGCAAAGCATGCCAACAAGCACTATGGATGAAACAAGCGTTAGTCGACTCGACATTCATCTAGCGACATAGCCATCCTATGTGACAACAAAGGTGCCATCGACTTAAGCAACAATCCGTATTACATTCTCGCACAAAGCATATAGAGATTCGTCACCACTTCTAAGAGACAATGTTCAAAGGGAACATCTCTATTGAGTAGGTAGCATCCGAAGACAACATAGCCGGCGTCCTCACCAAACCGTTGAGCGGGGACAATTCACCTTGCCGTCTTGGTCTTGGTCTAATGGAACAAACGTCAGTAACTTATTTGACTCTACAAGGTATGTAAACACTAGCCTTCTTCTTTTGGGTCTAGGATCTCTATTTCACGCACAACTCACAAACAATACGGGAATTTTCAAAACCCAAGATGAGTTTTCCACTTATAGCTTTCTTTTTTTAAAACACATACATATTTTCAAAAAAAACGTTTCAAAGCGTTTTTAAAAGGATGATACCTTCCCAGTATCAATTTCACAAAAGCAATTTCTCACGTCTAGGAAAAATCGCTTTTCATTATTAATACAAAGTAAAACCCGTTTTCATTGCATCTCATGTCTTTTGAATGCTAAAGGGGACACATAACTAATATTTGTTTTGGTACATTCATTTAAGCAACGATGAATTAGGAGCATTGATAACACTAAATTACGTACTTATGTACTAAATATGTGTTTTCGGGTTATCTCAATAGGATACTTTTCTACTTCTAGTTTATTTTCTATTTCTTTTGAGGGGTCGAGATAACATGACTCCAAATAGTTTGCATATAGGCACACATTAGTAAAAAATGTTTCCACAAAGAAAATTTTGTGTTGCACGAATCACTGGACCACGGATCCCAGCCTTCATCTTTGGGCGGATCCCTCGAGGGAAGGATCACGTGGGATCCGCGTGAGGAAGTCGCTTTTACCTTCTATTTTCTCACTTTGGATGAAAAATCCACATTTGTTTTATTTTTTTTGGAGTATGCTCTTTAATGCTTGTGCTCTCATGATCACATGCCTTGAATTCATATCTAATAATTAGATTTTAATCAACATTTTGGGTCAAGCATTCATTACAATGCTTTGTTTTTCTATATATAGAACTCCCAAAATGCTTGCATATTTCATCTCATCCTTACAAACATAATACACCATGTCATCCAAAAACCCTTTAGAAGAATCACCTAACACAAACAACCATCTTCAAGATACCCAAACCTTTGTACTACCACCATCCAAAATACCACAATCAAACTCTAGGATATCCGCACGGATTAGTATCCGATCTTTTTGTTTAGCAAAACTAACCTCAAATGGTTCATCCTCAACAAATAACTCACCACAAGATGCTTTCATTCTAGCACCTCTCTCATCACCAACAAGTACACCAACTTCATCACCACCTAAAGTCACTCTTTTGGAACTTCTTAAGACTCCAACAAGATCTAAACAACCTAAACAAAAAGAAATAGTCTTCAACACCCCCCACATCTCCAAATACTATTTTTCAAGATCTTGAAACATCACCACCATTAGCTCCCATCACATTACAAGAACATC